>CAJVGC010000590.1:161174-225746 GCA_910822075.1 Senecio squalidus | reverse complement strand
AATATATAGGGTAAACAAAATAAACCTAAAATACGAAAAATGAAACATAAAAATTTGGTTTTGGCCGACATGCAGGTACTTCGCCGCAACTAGGAACCATTGCGTCGCAGCAGGAAGGTTCTCGAAACAATTTGGCTGAAAAATAACATGATTGCGGCGCAGTCATTTGTGATTGCGTCGCAGTCAGAGCCCAGCTTCAATTTTATTCGTTTATTGTTCTCCCGAATGCATAACAGTGTCCAAGCAAACCCCCTAGAAATGGTTCCTTCAAAAGTTTTAATTCCTAAGTCTTGATCATCCATAATCGTATCATCCTCTCTTCCTTTAAAAGGAATTGTCTTCAATTCCGATATACCACGATGAGATAAATCACCAACATCGATAGTAGTATGAATTCCACCGGGGTCAAAAGGAAAATCGTTTTGAACAAACACGAGGATTATGACTTGTTTTTCCTTTGAGACACCATAACCCTTTTGACATGAACCACATACTTTAGTCTTCATCTCCTTAAGCTCCTCCAACCATAATCCTCAGCCAATACCTAACTCAACCTCTTGGGATTGATCTTTGTCTATAACTCGCCACCTGCAGTAAATTTAACCTCAAACGATTGCGAAAAATTCGGTAATGCCAAGATAGGTGTTGCACACAAACCTTTCCTAATCAAATCAAATTCCTGGGTGACAATAGAAATGTTAGGTCAATTTTGAAACATCTCATCCACCCGATCACATGCCTTAATAACCGCCTCACCACCGGAAACCACCACAATCCTATTTGTAGTCAACGAAACTAAATCTTGAACACCCCTAATATCGGACCTTTCAAAGTCACATAAGTATGGATCATGATACTTTGACATATGACACAACGAAAAATCTTGAACATAATCGTCTCTCACATGATTCATGATTAAAGAACCGTCATCAACTTGCCAACATAAGATTTATTGTCAAAAACAAGTTGTTATTGTTCTTCTTCTGGATCACCTTCATCATAAATTGGAAGAACATGATTATTATCATATCATCATTATACAAAGTCACCTCTTCATAAGTCCTCTCCTCCTCAAACAACTCATCAAATACCACGTTCTCTCCCAACTCATTCTCCTCCTCCTCATCATCATACACAACCGTTTCTTCCAATGTAAACAATGGTGCACTAGAAGAAAACGTTTGATTGCTAACTTGTGTTGTAGTACTAATTGAAGATCCATCTCCCATTCCCATTCCCATTCCATATATTCCTCCGGATCCATGTCACCCCGAAATTTTGTAACTTCATTAATCTTGTATTCCTCAATGGCTCTTACTCACTCCGTCCTGTCGGTATAAGATCCCCATCTTGCAAATTGCGCAAAACATCTCGAAGATTCATCACGAAATCTTGATCATCAAAATTCATCATTTTTTTTAATCGATTTTTTTTTTACCTCAAAACGAAGAACACGAAGAAGATCAAGAGCAAACTATGTCTCTAATAGCAATAATGATACGAATACGCAACGAAATAATAATAAAAGATAGATTATTGATTGATCTTTACCTATAAATCAACCTACGGTGACAATCAAGCAAGACCTGTTACTTGATTAGTCAAATTCAATCCTAGGTAACGCGATCTAAAACTGAATTATGATAACACAATCAAGACCTACTGATTTGTTATCAAATCAAAACTAAATAACTCGACCTAATAATGAAACAATTGATAATTGAAACATCAATATCAAAGAAAAAGGAATAACCTCACTGATATAATCAAAATTTGGGTCTTACAATAATAAAATACGTCCCTATATATAGGCTAAACAAAATAAACCTAAAATACGAAAAAGGAAACATAAAAATTCGGTTTTGGCCGACATGCAGCTACTGCGCCGCAACTAGGAACCACTGCGTCGCAGCGGGAAGGTTCTCGAAACAATTTGGCTTAATTTTGCGTCGCACTAGGAACCATTGCACTATTTGTATTTGGTGAGTATCAATTTATTCGACACTTTTGCTCGCCCCAATCGAAAATTCAATATTTATTCGACACTTTTGCTCACCCCAATCGAAAAGCGTAATTAGTTTCTAAAACTGGACGATTTATGTAACTTTTTAAAAGGGACGAAATCCAAAATTTTGAGTAAACCATTGAGACGATTTATGTAATTAACATAGATTTCGATTTACATGTGTTTGTTGATTAAATTAAAATAATTTAGGTTAGACGATTTGTTTTTTTAGTTTATCTTAACAATGTAAATTTATTTATAGTTTGTTTGTTCTCAAATTCAAGAGAGTTAGGATCTGATCGTACAAACATCTCAAAATCTTAAGATTAATATCGATGTCCTACTAAGATCCTATGATTTATAGATTCTATGCGGTATCAGATTGTTTTTGGCAAATAAAGTCTTAAAATCAAAATCTTAACGAACTTTGTTTTAAGCAAGTATATGTGTTAATTGAGTTAAAGTTGCGACGTGGCCTCTTATCATATCATTTATCACTTGAAAATTCTCCTCCACCTTTCAAACTTGAACGGATAAATAAAAGAAAGCAGCAGAGCAAACAAGGAAGGAAGCAAACGATGGCAACTGCCCGGCATCTGTTGATCGCAACCGCCACCACCACCACCACGAGAATAACAAAACCATCACTGATAACAACAACATTCCTATTATCCCATCACCAGCAGCTGGTTCAAAAAAGAAGTGTCATGATGCAGGTTTCTCCAACTCCAAATAATAACATGATGATGAAGAAAGAAACCATCTTTTTCGATGGCGGTGCACACTACGGAGACCTTGTTGCTAATCTCCTCCTTGGTTTCACTCTTGTATGGCTCCCTCTTACTCTCGCCGCTGTTCTCAGAGGTTTTTTCTTAAGATACCGTTTCACTAATTTACGCGTCACTGTCATTTCCGGTTTAACCGGTCAGGACAGATCTGATTTCTCATATAAAGTTATCAAAGATGTTCAAGTTGTTCCAAGATTTATTGGTGAATGGGGTGATGTCATCATCACTATAAAGGATGGTACAAAGATTGATTTAAGAAGTGTTCCTAAGTTTAGAGAAATCGCTAAATATTGTTTATCAGCAATCGCTACTACTACCGATGATGATGATAATGATCAATTTCCGGAACTGGAACCTGCCAAAGGCTTTTGATTTACATTTCCACTTTCTGTTTTTGTCTGTGTGATGTATATGTTTCCATTGTGTGTAGATACTCATGGCTACGCCTCTAGCAACAAGTATATCACCATGCTTTATAACATCCATATTTTGAGGTCTTGGTGAATGATCAAGTAATAAAAGAGTCATAAACTTTACATTTCGTACAATAAATTGAAGATCAAGTAAGGTTTGATGATCCATCCGTGTCATATGGTATCATCAACTTACTTTTGGGATTTTGAAGCAATTCGGTTTCTGTATTAATTTGGGGCTCAGCCATTGATAATTTCTAAAAGGGCCACGGATGCTTTATTTATCACCGATTTTATATAGATGAATACAATATATACTCTTTGAATTGAATTGAACCATGCATAATATCCAATAATTAGTTGCTAGTTTTACAAACATTATCGTGCAATGCATACAATGGAATACACCAGTTTTATGTCATGAATCGGAAACAGAACTCCTGACTGCGACTTTTACTGCACCCACAACGCTTAGTTGCCTCATCTTCATGCTCAGATTCTGCTGCTTTTTTTCAGAAGGATTCGCTTCCATCTGAACCTCAACAAAGTAGGCTATCTGTCACACACATTTCAACAACTTTTTTAATAACATTTCAAACTCTCAACTTGTATGTAAAAGTTGTCATTCATTGTAGATAACAACTAACTAACCAACCACTCTTCATTACCTTGCCTGAAGCATTTCGCACAGCTGACATCTGCAAAGAGTTCCAAAACGGACTCCCGTCTTTTCTGAAAATTAATATCATCAATCAACAACATATTATTATCTTAAACAAAAAACTATGTTTGCAAACCTGTAATTTAGGATGCACACACTGCAGGGTTTTCGAGTTTGAATGCTATTTGTAATCTGCAAATCAATATAAGTTAACCCAGGCATACGATAAATAATCCTGTAGTGAATTTCAAACCTGTAATTGAGTTGAAACATCCGTTTCCTGACCGCTTAAAAATCTACAATTTTGTCCCAATACTTGGTGTCTAGTGTATCCTAATAACAATAGAAAATTTTGCAAAAAAGTAGAGAGTTAGCACCACGAAGAGTTAAATTAGAAAGCCATAAGATGTACCTGTCAATTGTAGAAAGGCTTCACTGGCATAGACAATGGGGATATGGGTGTTATGTGGATCCGTCCTACATAAGAATAATGATTAGATATGTTTTGTAGTATTTGATAGATGTGAAAAACACTAGTAACTTACAGGACAAAGCTTTGTTTAATTGTAGCAAGAGATAAATTTAAAGAGGCAGTAATGTAAGTTGAGGAGTGGGGTCTGTTATCGGAAACCAATCTACCGGTTAACTGGCTGTAGTGTGTGAGTATGGAAAGTATATTGATCATAGCAGTGTTTGCTCCTTGTTTCTCGAAATCAGTGGCCGGCTTATCCCCTGTAGTTGGTATTGGTATTGGTATCGGTGTTGGTGTATCATACACCTCCCTCCTACAAAATCCAAGAAGAGGAGTAGGAGTGGGAGTAGGAGAAGATGTAATTGGGATTTGTATACCAACAAAATGAATGAGTCTCCCATGGTGGTCGAAAACAGGAAACATATGAAACAAAATCCAATAGGGTGTTTGATTTTGAGTATAGTTTAACAAAGTAAGTTGAATAGTGGTTTGTTGTAAAATGGCGTGTCTGATCTCGAGAACGGATCTCCGGTTAGTCAAAGGACCTTGAAACATTCGTCCATTCTTACCAATGACTTGTTGCCTGGAATAACCACACAGTTTTAAAAAATCTGGGGAAGCAAAAACAATGGGGTGACCAGAAAGGGAAGGGTCGGTTATGGTGAAACTATAAGGCAATTCATCAAGAGCTTCTCGAACCCAAAAGGAGTAGCGTCTGTTAATAGATTCTTCAATATCACCCATTGAATATCGCAAAATCCCATGTAATCTTCTTCTTCTTCTTCTTCTTCTTTATTATTATAATACGATTAAAAGAAAAACCAAACCACCATCATCATCATCATCATCATACTGCTACTGCTACTCAAAGAATCAAAGAATGGAAGAAAAATGAAGTTTGTGGAAGTAGTAGTAGATTGGTGGTCACAACCAAGCTCAATCACAAATATTATTAATCAATATTAAAATAAGACCAAGATATTTTATACTAGTACAAGATTAGGATGAACCAAATAGGGGTTGTTAATGTGTTATCCAACCACGTCACTAATTCTTTCTATAACCACTACCGGTCAACAATCGTATCGATTTAATACAAAAAATATGATATTTGGTATTATATGTTTCTTTTAAGATTTGATATTCGGTACTAATCATATAATATTACATAAAGAAATTTTACGATAAATTATATGATATCGTATCGATTGGTACCGAACCAGTTTACTTCGGTGCTGTATCTAATACCAAAAAAGGATTAAAGGAAACGATACCAACCGATTTGATTCGGTTCGATACGGGATTTGTACCACCACGTTTACTCTTATATTATGTTTACTAGTATATTTTAGTTTGTCAATTGATTTGCTTTAAGAAAATATTTTAACGAGTCGTGTGTTGGACCGGATCAGACCCAATCGTAATTTTTGTTGATAACATAAACTTTTACAAGCACTTTGGCTGACTTGTATTCTACTAGTATTTTTTTTTTTTTTTTTTTTGGAAAATTGAAATATGTAGAATTATTTAAAAAATGAGTGTGATGATTAGTTTTTAATTAGCGAGAGTGGAGATTGTACTATATTTGATGCATAAGATACACAAAGACGGAAGGAGATCCAATATCTAAACCGGAGGGAGATCCAGACACAGAGCTTTCTGTTAAATTCCACCTTCATCGGTCCGATTAGGTCAGTTATTATGATCATTCTCCCTATTTAAATTATAAAACCCTAGCTTATGTTTAGATCTATTCGATTCAATTTAATTAGATTAGTGTATGTCTTTGTATGTATGATGAAAATAAACTAAATTACAATTATATATGAATTGAAGATCCAATATATAAAGTGTTTGTTTCAGATAAACTGTGTTGGTTAGGAAATGAATTTTTTGGGGCTGCGGTCCCAATCGTCGACTGCAGCTCAACCTCTACCACCACCACCACCGCAACCGCAACCTCAATCTCAAGTTATTCCACCACACCCTCACCTAGAATTAAACAATACAAGGAGGTCATTAGATGACCTTGTTTCCGAAGATCCATTTCCGTTAGCTTCTTTGGTTCATGATCATCATTTAAATGGAACTCAAACTCCTGTTGTTATCGACAAACACATTGATGTTTCTCAACAACAAGGATGGATCACCATTCCTCGCAGTACTCTCTCTCCCTCCCTTTGAATCTTTTTGTTTTTTAAATCTTATCACCATACTTATATGTTGAACAACTATTATTGGCAGAGGAACTTCCTGATAGATGGAACGAAGAACCAGATATCCTATCATTTAGATCTTTCGACCGTCCCTTTGTTTTCCCAGGGGAACAAGTTCATATACTGGCATGTCTCTCTGCATGTAAGCAGGACATAGAAATTATTACCCCATTCAAGGTAGCTGAAGTCATGAGTAAAAACCGCATTGCCAAAAAGCAAAATGGTGAAATCATAAATGGATCTCCCTCTGCTGCTCCTGAGGTGGTTAATGACACCGGTGAATCTCTTCTGAGACTGGAAGATTACAAAAGGCAAACAGAAATGTTGTTGCAAAGATTTAGAAATTCCCATTTCTTTGCACGAACTGCAGAGGCAGATGAGCCACTTTGGTCGAAAAGAAATAACCAGGAAACATATAGAGAATCAACAGAAATGATTGGAGGGAAGTTCAGTAGTTCATATGATGTGGAATCCAGCAAAAAGGATTCAGTTCCTGATGCTAGTACCTCCGGTGGAGTGGCAAGAAATGGGTTCAAGTGTTGCTCACTTGCTAATGGAGATATAGTGGTATGTTTCGTCTTTGTTTTATCTGCTCTGCTCGTATATTAGAAATAAAAACTCTATGCTATTTCTTACTTACAAGGCTGATTTGCATTCCTTTTGTTGTTTGGAAGGATGCAGGTACTTTTACAGGTAAATATCGGTGTGGATTGTCTGAAAGATCCAGTCTTAGAAGTCACTCAGTTTGAAAAATATCAGGAGAGAGCAGAAAGCCTAAGTTACTCAAGCATAGACCCATGTGGAGATCTGTTGAAGTGGTTACTTCCTTTGGAAAATTCTTTACCTTCTCCATCTCGCTCTTTATCTCCTCCGCAGTTAAGTTCCAGTTCAAGTATTCGTAGCACGTCCACAAAGATGAATCCCTCAGGTGGAGGCGGCTCGTCTGCTTCTCCAATATTTTCATTTGGTCACTTCAGAAGCTACTCCATGTCCTCAATTCCTCCAAACACTGTACCACCAGTTTCTCCCACTAGATCAAACCTTGTTGATCTAGAAGTAGACAAGGATCACTTGTCATTTAACAATGATGGAAAAGGTGAAGGTGAAGGAGGACTTCTGTCTTTCCGAGGCGTGCCACTGGAGCCAGAAAGGTTTTCTGTTCGCTGTGGATTAGAAGGCATCTACATTCCGGGCAGACGATGGAGGAGGAAAGTTGAAATTATTCAACCTGTGGAGATCTCTTCTTTTGCTGCTGATTGCAATACAGAAGACCTTCTCTGTGTTCAGATAAAGGTCCAAACTTCCTTCCTCCAAGTTTATGAATGTTAGCTAAGATAAATTAACTAATGGTTTCATCTATTCAATTGCAGAATGTTTCTCCTGCACATGTGCCAGATATTGTGATATATTTGGACACTATAACAATTATTCACGAGGAGGCCTCCAAGGGTGGACCCCCTTTGTCTTTACCAATTGCATGCATTGAAGCAGGCAATGACCACAGCTTGCCAGACTTAGCCCTCAGGTTATTCTCCACTTAATTTGAATTTGTATTTCTCGAAATAGTGCTCCTTGTGTTTGGTAACCAAGTATCATATGCTATTTGGGATTTGATTCCTTTAAAAAAAAATAGGCATTTTTAATGGTAAATAGTTGTAAATTGTTGTTTTGAATTGGTTGATAGGAGAGGGGAAGAACACTCATTCATTCTGAAACCAGCAACATCATTGTGGAAGAACAGTAAGGGTCAAAGTGATACGAGTCCACGATCATCAAGTGTTCACATCCCCTCTAATGTAGATTGTGGTGATAAGTATGCTGTTCTAGTATCATGTCGATGCAACTATACTGGTAACTACATTTCCTGGTTCCTACTTACATGTGAGAAAGGATTGATAATAATATGATGGTATACTTTGAATGCAGAATCTAGGTTGTTTTTCAAGCAGCCAACAAGATGGCGACCACGTATGTCGAGGGATCTTTTGATATCTGTTGCATCTCAAATGTCAAGACCAACTCTTGGTTCAGATGACAGAGTTCCTCAATTGCCTGTTCAGGTAACTTTCAGCTATAATTTGTAATTAAAGGTTAATAAAACTAAAACTCGTTTATTATTATTATTATCATTATTGTCAGGTTTTAACACTGGAGGCTTCAAATCTGACATCCGAAGATCTAACCCTGACAGTGCTTGCTCCTGCCTCATTTACTTGTCTTCCTTCTGTCGTGTCTTTAACTTCTACACCTGCATCGCCTATTGGTGGGACCTCATTTAATGAGTCACCCTCCCTCAAGAGACTCACTTCAGCATCTAACATAATACAAAATAAGAGACGAAATGATGAAATTGAACAAACAGTTTCCATCACGGATGTACTTCCGACAAGTGATCTGGGATGCACACACTTGTGGTTGCAGAGTAGAGTTCCTCTGGGGTAATAATAATAATACATTACTCATCTTGCTTTTACTTGATAGATTACAAGATGATGATGACTTGTCATTTGCAACAGGTGTGTGCCTTGTAGATCTACGGCCACCATCAAGCTTGAGCTACTTCCTCTTACTGATGGCATTATTACTCTAGATTCTTTACAGATTAGCGTTAAGGAGAAAGGTATGCTCAACTTCTGCTTATACTATCTGTATGCTGTTTACTACAACTACCACATTCTAAAGTGAATGCAACATTTGACTTAGCGAGTAGCTAAAGGGATTATTAGGCTATTTGTATTAGTTATTTTGGGACGGAGCTGAGATGATAATGGCACCACACTGTCACAATACCATATGAGTTTTGTTGATAATAAAATCAATTTTGCAGTGAGCCTGCAACGCATTTGGATGTAGGTGTCGTTTATTATTAGCCTTGGGGTGTTTGTTGTACATTAGCTCCACTTCAACTGTTAGGAAAAGATTCAGATTCTTAACTTTGGTGTCATAATTATATATTTGGTATAATGAGAAGATGGTTGATTCTTTGACAACAGGTTTAACCTATGTCCCGGAGCAGTCCCTAAAGATAAATGCAACTTCCAGCATAAGTAGCGGAATCATCTAAATAGGTACAAATTAGCGGAGGGGGATGTTTGACTAGATGCTGTTGGCAAATATTTTTTGAGTTAAAGATGAAATTTAAAAATGTACTAGTATTTTTTGTATGATTTGAGAGTTTTATATGATTATATTTGTATGTAGACAGCGACCCAAAGAAACAGCAGGTGAGTGTGGAATCTATACAACAATACTTGTACATTGCCAATGTTTCCGTTTGTTTATCACCAAACTATGTGTGTGCATCAACAATTTGAGACTCAGTCTATTCAAAATATTTGATCCTTGCATATTACATTGCTTTCCTGTTGTTTATAATTTGTATACAAATGAGTTTATAGTTGTGGTGTATTTATAGCAAATTACATAGACCAGTTTAGTTACAACATCATAATCGTCACGATAACTTGATATTACAACCTCAGGTTCTTTACATACTGATTAAACCAGTTTATTAAGCAACATATTATAAATCATTCCGGGGTTTATAATGGCAATTTGATGGGGACATTTTAACGGCTCAGAAAACGAGTCAATAAAATGGTAATTTGTTGCGACTGGCATCTAAGATGAAAGCAGAGCAGAAGAATAAGAGAGAATATGTTAAGGTTACTGATGATCAAAGTAATGGATGTATGTGATATGGGTTTATGTAATTTGACTGATTTTGTTTGTATTTGGTATTTCTATTATAATACATGAATGAAAACTATAAGTAGTAGTTTATTGAATTGCTTTTAGTTACAAACAAATTCACATTGCTTTTCATTTTTTCTAATCAAGCCCTTCTAGTTAACTGATCTAGCGATGTGCTCTCAAATATTTTGTCGGCATTGCCCACCTCAAATCCATCTCGTCTATGAACTTCTTCAACCTACGCAACCCAACAAACGACATCCTCAGTAATTTTAACCAACAGAAAGAATAACCAATCAAGCAACCTACCTTGTGTTGGGGTAAGTGTTTAAATTGTGGCAAAACAAGGCGTTGAGCAAACTCAATGTAGGAACAAGGGACTGATTCTTTATAGCCATCAGAAAACTCAAACGGCATAGAATCCGCAACCGTTGAACTTTGAAGCAGTAGACCATCTGGGCTCACTAAAACACAACAAAATCCGAAGTTTGAATTATTTATGAGGTTTGTTCAATTTGAAAAAAAGAGAGAGAGTAACCCACCCTTGAGAACACCCCCTTCAGAGTTCAACTTGAAACCGTTATCCTGAATGAAGTGGTTAAAGTTGTTGATGTCATTCAAGTGAGAATTGAGGCTATGAGTAGATATGGTGACATGATTCAGTGTATAGCCATTGACAAGAGTCCATGCAGCATATTCGCTTTCTCTGCAAATTAAGCAACATCATTAATTCAAAGTAATACTGTAATATAATTCCCAAGGGAAGCTAAGCTAACCTGGCTAAGAGTTTGAATTCAGAATAAGATGGTTTTGGCCATGTCAAAGAAGCAAGAGCACTTGAAAGGGCGGCGTGTTTATGTCCAGCAGCACCTGATAGGCGTGTGTATTTCCATATGATTTCCTATCAATGTTTGAAAGTGTTAAAGAAAAAGAAACAAAACGAAATCTAGTATAATTAGGATGAACCTGGGCTTCCTGACTCAGTTGATCAACGAGAAGCTCTGAGATGAAGATTCTAGGCAAGGGTCCATAAACGCGGCCGCGATTACCATTAATGACATTAGTAGGAGGAGAAAACCAGAGTGCTTTCAACTTCTTTTTCGGAAAACTCAACTCGTCACGTTGAGTATAACCAAAATCAAGGAAAAAGTTTGAGATGGAGTCGATACCATGACCATTTACCTAGAAAGAAAGACAGTGTATGTTACATATGTAAAGGTAATGAAAAAGCAAGGAAGGAAGGTAAAGATAGAAAGAAACCCCAAATGTTCGAAAAGCAAGATGATCATAGGATATAATTGAAGATGAGGATTGAACAAGTTGTAAGATTGAATTTGCAGTCGGGTTTCGATTTAAATATACTTGTTCCATACTTGAAAGTACACTCCTAAAAAGCAAGGAATCACCACCCTAAATAGATATATTATTAGTAACTAGATAGATATAGATATTATATTACAAGCAAGGTAGAATAGATACCATAAGAAGATGGTCGGATTGGGATCCTTGATTCATATTCATGATGCTGGTTGACGAATTACGTTTCGTTTTGAATAATAAGGATGATGATCTTGATCTTGTGAATGATGATCGATGTTGATCTTGATGTTGTAAATAATACAATAAGTTTGTTGATGTTGATTTATATGACCATCCACCAATTCTTATCATTTTCTTTCTTTCTTTTTTCTCAGAATCAAACACATACCCTTCTTCTTCTTCTTTCTTTCTTGTTTGTGGACACGATTATTAATAATAGTGTTTGATATAGAGATAGTCATGACACGACATTTCCACGTGTTTTCATCCCTAGTATTTCCGTTTACGTTTCAAACTACTCAACAATTCCAATCAATCTGTTTATTACCTCGATGGATTTGCTTCACGACCTTACTAAATTTCTACGTAATCAAGTTTTAATCATTTTATTAAAATTTGTTAAGTTATTTACCCCGATAACAAATCATAAAAAAGGGAGAATTCTCTAGTTTCCTAAACAATTTCCACCTTAATTTAAGAATTAGATAACTCCGATACTAAGCACCTTCACGTACTTCACGCAATGCTTGAACTTCGGTCCTAGAACCACTTTCGGTCTTGAGGTCTTCTCACAGCTTGATTAGTATACCCTTAAGCCCCATTCCTTCCTTTACCGCATCCGTAAACACCACATACTCTGCTCCTTTAGTAACCATGTGCAAAACCGCACATATCTTCACCATGAACACATACTCGGTCCTCAACCTACCCTCGTCAGGGTCCTTAATACCGTGTTCACCTTGATCTTCTCCATACAATAAACCCACCTCCGCATAGCCTTTCACAAAACTCACCGCGCGCGCAACATCTGGTCTAGCACAAACCATCAAGTTCCCTACGGCATACGCGTATGTACCCTTACTCATCTCTTCCACATCCCAGTCCTTCCAGAGGCAAACCTTCAATGAAACCTTGAAGCGTGCTCCCAATGGCATAAATACTGAACCGTCATTCCTCATTATGTAATAACCCATAATTTCTTGCAGATACCTCGACTGAGACACCCTCAGTTTAGTTCGGCTACCCTTCTTCCTGACAATCACCATACCAAAAAACTTATTTGCGAGACCCTCCATGTCGAAATCCTTCTCTTGCAAACCCATGGTATCCTTGATGCAACCTTGCTATTCCAAGCAATTACCTTTTACCGGTGTACTCCCTGGCGCTATCCCTTGCTACCTAAACCACACTGGTTTAGCAATTATCCTCAGATTCTATAACTGAGGCTCCTCACCTTTTCCCTTATCACTACCCCCCTGATCTACCTCAGCTTCGCGATGACCTCTGATCTACTCACCTTGATCGTCCGATGATTCCACCTCAAACTCGACATGTTCCTCATAATCTGTAGCACCAACCTCTGCACACCCATCCAAAGATTATACACAACTTTTTGTCCTTGTTCCATACAAAACCGTAATGGAACCCTTCTTCACCTTTACCGTACCATCTTGCATCACCACAATGTATCCCCCTTTCTCCAACGTACCCAAAGAAATCAAGATCCTCCTCAACTCCGGAATGTAGCGCACACCCTTGAGAACATAACTTGAACCATCTTTCATATGTACTTTGATCTTGTTAGGAATAGAATATTCATAACTTTATATTTGTAGTCGTTGTTAGGGACTTAAGTGTAATATGAGAGAAGTCTTTGTAAAGTCCCCACACTCCTATAAATAGGAGTGTGGGGTGTGTGTAATGTTAAGAGATTGTGCTCAATTGTTAAATCATACTTTCTCTCTCTAGAATACTCTCTCTCTCTAAACTGATCAGAACCTACAATTGGTATCAGAGCGGGATACTCTCAAAAGTACCCGTTCATTAGACTGGAAATAGACCATTAGACTACATTTTCAACATACACGAATACATTTTGTATCCTTGTAAGAAGGATTTCTAGTCTAATAGTCTATTCGTGTACCATTAGACTACATTTTCAACATACAAGAATACAGTTTGTATCCTTGTAAGAAGGATTTCTAGTCTAATAGCCAATTCGTGTACCATTAGACTACGTTTTCAACATACAAGAATACAATTTGTATCCTTGTAAGAAGGATTTCTAGTCTAATCAGTTAATTCGTGTAAGGTGTTTAATCCATCTGAGAACATTGCAATTCGACTGGGATAAGTTATATAACTATCTCGAAAACGTGAGAAATTTGACTAGGTCTTCACACGAATTGCAATTCAACATACACGAACTAATACACACGACTTGAAATTGTGCATACACGAACTCATACATAAGAACCATATTTGAGCATACACGAATTCATTTCAGTCACATACGAACAGAAACTTAGAACTTTTACAAAGAGTATAAAACGATCACGATCAGTTTTTTAAAACAAAGATTCCAAAAAAAAGAAGAAAAAAAAAAAAAGAAGAAAAAAAAAAAAAAATTCAAAGAACAAGGATCGGTGTGTTAGGATAGAAATTCCACACACAAGGATTAATGTGTTAGGATAGAAATTCAACACACAAGGATTAGTGTGTTAGGATAGAAATTCAACACACAAGGATTGGTGTGTTAGGATAGAAATTCAACACACAATGATTGGTGTGTTAGGATAGAAATTCAACATACAAGGATTCGTGTGTTAGGATAGAAATTCAACACATAAGGATTCGTGTGTTAGGATAGAAATTCAACACACAAGGATTCGTGTGTTAGGATAGAAGTTTCGCGATTCCACGTTTTCACGTTAGAGACGAAATCGAAAAAATAAGAACTTTTTTAAAGAGAGATTTTTATTTTTCCCGACAGTTTTCGGATACCGGTTAAGCTTACGCGACGAATTTTGACGAGATTCAAGCATCGGAAAAATACGAGATTTATATTTCCGGAATCGAAATTGAAAAGCGAATTCAACGGTGTTATTGTACTCGATTAGTTCAATAGGTTTCGGAAAAAACATTGTACAAGCGTGAGATACCACGGGTGAAGATTATCCGAATTTTTCGTCAAATTTTCAACATTGAGAAATTTTTCATCAAATTTTAAGGGATTTTCGCCACCAAAATTTCATTATGAAGAAAGATTTTACAGGGAATATTGTGGATCTCACAATCGACAACGATGACGGTCTTACATTTTATTGTCCTCCGGACCAAGCTTGGACAAAATTAGAGGAGCTGGAGAAATTGTGTGAAGACACGGGGAAAAGACTGTCTCCTGATAATTGGAACGGTCATGAAAGATTGGATCGAAAGCGAAAGGTTGCTACACGTGTACGAGAATTTTTATCAAAGTTATCGCATGTCAACGTCGCAGAGGTACATTCTTTATCTCGATCTACCCTTGATAATAAGATCATTGAGTTGGAAAAGAAGTTGCAAACTAACACCGAATTGGTTTTACGGTTTTCAAACGAAAAAGCTAATCTTTTAAATGAGAATTCTAAGCTTTCAAATGAAACTCAAGTTTTGACATCTCAAATTAAAACTTTAAACCTTACCAATTCCAAACTCGAAGAGTTTAAAGAGTTAGCAACTTCTTGGAAGGGGAAATATGATCAAAGTGTGATTCAACTTCAACATCTTACAAATGAACTTAATGAAAAACTGGAGTTAATCAATACACTTCAAAAACAATCAAAACCCATTACGTTTGATGAGAGGAAATATAATCACAGTGTTTTAAAGGAACTCGAGAATCTTAAGAAAGAACGAATGGATGAAAGAATTAACAGCATGGAGTTAATCAACGAGTTAAATACTCAAAGAAATGAGCGACTAAGTGCTAACGATAATCTTATGCTTTTAAGAAAACAAATTGAAGATTATCAAACGGAAATCCAATCTTTAAAATCACAAGCACTTGAAGTTGAAAATCGAAATGAAATTTCAAAGCCAAATTGTTTGAGAGAACAAACGAATCAACTCATTTTTCCAAACAAACCAAAAGAGTTTCGATCTTTCAATCCACAAGAAGGTTTGGGTCATGATAATCCAAAATATCTAAAGAAAGCTATGTATCATGCTCCCGGTCTTTACGACACAAAATCTTTGGGAAAAGAAAATGTTACAATGTCTTTCATTAGATCATCCAAAGAAAATGAAGAACAAGATTATGCAAAACGACCATTTTTGAATAAAACGCAAGTCTCTTTTGATTACAAATCGTTAAATGAGAGTTATAAAACTAGGAAAATTCCTCTTTCAGATGATTACTTTCCAAGTTATAGCGAAAAGGAACTTCATTCCGATGATGTTTTGAAACAAGTTATCTTTCAAAAAGTATACATTACATTCAAAAGAAAAGGATATCGAATGACAAATCTTCATCTTCAACTTCAAATGACAAATCTTCATTGGAATCTTTCTCCTCGAATGAACAATCCATTGCTAAGATATCATTTCTTCAAAATACATTACATTCAAAAGAAAAGGATATCGAAGCTTTAACTCATAAGATTGATTCAATGTGGAAAATGAATGGTCCAGTTTTACCAAAAACCCCAAGCATTTCACATGAGGAGAAACGGAGATCTAAAACTCGAGAAAACAATTCGAAAAAGCATGTTAAAGCTCCATTAAAGGTTTACAACGGTGAATCTTCAAAAACATTTTCAAAAGTGGTTTCTCCGAGTACTAATTCTTTCCCGAAAAAGAATCAAAAGTATTCTCCGAAATCACAACCTAATGGAACTTTTACAACATCTTTGAAAACTTCGAGTTTGAAATCCAAAATCGTCTCAACCAAACATGTGGAAAAGAAAGCACTTTCTCCTCCAATGAACAAAAACGAAACGAAATCTTTCACGTATTCAATACCCGAGTTATTTGAATTTGCACCATCACACTTTAAATATTCGGTGCAAAAAGTGAATAGTATTGTTTCTAAATTTAACAAACGAACTTCAACGAACTCAAATGGTTTTGTCCCAAGAACTCCTTCACCAACTCTTAAAAAGAAATGGATTCCAAAGTCTTCACAAATGGATTTCAAAAACAAACACACCGATTGCAAAATCAACTACTTCAAATGGTTGTTTACCGGGGAAATGGAATTCGTATTCTTTGCACATAATCAATACTCCTTATCAATGGTTTTCAAACAAAGCTAACCAAAAAGGACCCAAAATGAAATGGGTACCAAAACTAGTTTGTGTTGATTGTGCAGGATCATAGGTCATTCGATGACTCCGGAATACCTCAGTTTCGGACTCGAACCTCATGGAAGTGCTTACACGAGATATCATGAAAGATTGGCACACGACGAATTCGGAACAACTCGGTTTCGAACACAACCCTCAAATGATTTAGGCTTTCAATTATTCAAATTGAAACCCGTTCTAAACCCGAAAAATTACGAATTTATTGGTCTAAATACAAGTTTAATATGATGAATGTGAATAGTAGCGGATTTTCAATCTCGACTAGAACTAACATATTCAAAGTATTATATTTGTGTTTTATAGTATTTTCGTAATTAACAAGTGTTTTCAAAATGTCAAATCTTTTCAAAAACACTTGTACGATCAAACATGGAGAATCAAACGTTGAGGGGGAGTTCATACAATCATTTTTCGAACTACCTCCTAGATCTTTCAAATGAGCTTCAACGAAATAATTTTTCAAATAAATATTTCGAAATGCAGTATTCGAATGTATTTTCGAAAAAGACTTCCCATAACCAAAAATGGTGTCATGCATATGTTGAAGGGGAGCGTCTTTTCGAAAATATTGTCATGCATATGTTGAAGGGGGAGCGTCTCTTCGAAAATATTACAAACTTTCGAAGTTACTTTGGAAATGTTTTTCAAAACAATTTGGCAAAATGTTGATGCACCTTGAGCGATTTTCAAAAAGCTACCTTTTTCCTATAGTCCAACCAGAGCCGGAGGGACTTACCCAAGGAATCACTTTCGAATGTGAGGGTTATTTAGGCATAGGATTGGAGTTTAAAGGTGCAAAATCAACAAAAACATCATTTTCAAAATGCCAAAATGAGGGTGGAGTTGAATATTATGAGAGGTTGAGTAAGGAGTGTGTGATACGGTTAAAAGAATGAGAGACCATTTCTTCGCCAATTAAATCGCCGGGTAACCAAGTTTCTATCGAATTTCTTGTGTTGATTTTTGATATTGAAAAAGACATCATGGACCCAGTGATGCAATGCACATATACCTCATCGCCACTCAAATTCTTCACAAGAATTTGTTTCAATATATACGGAGAAGTAGCACATTTCTATCATATTCTCACTCGGAGAATGTTGATATTGAAACAAGAGAAAACCAACTCCATTTCTCGATTTCATTTCATACACTATTGAGTCTAGCGCCAAAATGTTAAACATTTTCTAGGACACGAACGAATTTGATAAAAGCATGTCTTTGTGATATCGCTCGGAACATTTGTAGTGGTATCAACGATTTTGGTATTTCACGATGATCGAATGGAAATCCTACCAATGCTAACATTTTTGCAACATTGAACGTAGGTCACACAATCGACTTCTTTTGTGATTTTGATTGTTGTGTTAACGAGCAATCTAAGTGATCTCGTAGTTACTTACCCAGTTTCACGCTCATGGACGCTATTTGAGAATACTATTTGGGTACACGTTTACATGATGATCACAACGAGTCATAATCATCATGAGGGGGAAGAACGTGTACCAAAAGGAAAAACGTGTGTAAATGGTTTTCCAATGGGAAGAACGTGAAGTAAAGAAGAATGTTCATCATCAAGCTACAACGAAGTAAAACATCAACTTTCCGATAGTTGATTTCAAGTATGAGTTGAGGGGGAGCTAAATGAAAAATCAAAACGTCAAGGATTTTGGAATGATTGCTCAAACAAAAGAAGCTTCAAACAAATAAATCAAATCAAGCTTCTACAAGTTGAACGATAAAGTGAAACTACTCAACTAAGGGGGCACTCAAATAAGGGGGAGCATTCCACTTTATGGTTCAAACGGTCAAAGGAAACGAATGTTATGTTCACATCGGAATCATGAAATCAAAGACTACAAGTCTACATAAAACATTCCTTTGAAATGAAAGATTCTTCAAGTCAACTTTCAAAGTGTGCTTTCCGCGATACAAAGATTTAAACACTACTCTGATGAAATCTAAAGTTGAATTTGAAGAACACGAAAGAGGAGATCATTAAGACTATCATCCAAGGTTCGCCAAAAATAGTTTTTGGATGATTAGGCTCTTAAGACTTCTTCAAAGGGCGAGACCTTCGAGAATACTTCATCAATGACATGTTCAATACAACATCAAGGTCAAGCTTTCAAAAGAAAAGAAAGACTCTTCAAGCAACTTATCTTTAGATACAAAAATATCAAAGATTACAACAAACTACTCTGATGAAATCCAAAGTTGCGGTTGAAGATCAATCAAGCATCTACACGGTCAAGATAACAACAATGAAGATGCTTAAAGACAAAGACTTCATATTGTGAACAACTACAAATAAGGGGGAATTGTTAGGAATAGAATATTCATAACTTTATATTTGTAGTCGTTGTTAGGGACTTAAGTGTAATATGAGAGAAGTCTTTGTAAAGTCCCCACACTCCTATAAATAGGAGTGTGGGGTGTGTGTAATGTTAAGAGATTGTGCTCAATTCTTAAATCATACTTTCTCTCTCTAGAATACTCTCTCTCTCTAAACTGATCAGAACCTACAGATCTTACCTATCCCCTTGACCGCACATGCCCTATCGTCTCCTAGTAGCACTGATTCAACACCGAACTCCTCGAAATCATACAAGACTTCCCTCATATACGTCATGTGATTCGATCCTCCAGAATCCATAACCCGTTCCTTTGGCATTTCCCCACTAACCGCCATGAGTAAGTCTTCATCCTCATAACCCTCCAGATGTGAATATGAGCTCGATTCCCCATCCTTCTTGATGAAACCCGATTTCGAACCGTTCCGATTAGGACAATCTCTCTTTAGGTGATCCTTAGAAGAGCACACAAAATACTTCAACTTATAATTTCCTTTACCTTGTGACTGAAAAATCCTTTTCCATGAGAATTATTCCTTTGATCAGACCTTCCCCTCACATATAACCTATCACCAAACTCACCCCTTGTTTATCCTCTCTTCTTTAGCTCCCGTGAATTAAGAGTAAACAAAACATCTTCCAGTGTCAGAGCTTCCCGCCCATATATCAATGTATCCACAAATTTCTCATACGACGGTGGTAATGATGTAAGCAATATAAGCGTCTGATCCTCTATCCAAGAACCTCAATCTCCTACTTGCTTCCTAAGTTACAAAACTCGTAACTTGCTACGTAAAAAAACCCAATTAAACTTGGAACACAAGAAACCTATAACACCCGATACCGTTGCTTATCCTTCTTGAAACCGATAACTTGAAACACCAAAACCCCTCAACGTTGGACCTTTGATAACTAACAAATCACTTGATATAATTAGTGTAGGTCCAAACTAGTGAATCTTGTTGGACTAATTACCTACAAGTTATTGGCCCAATCCGTGTAGGCCCAAACAAGAAACAGTGGACTAGGCCACCTTTTACTTTCAACTTAACGTGTTCAAAACAAAACAAAAATACAGCCACCACAAAACCAGCGTTGCTTCCTCTTGTTTTCAAGCAAACCTGTGAACTCCTTGAAAACAAGGATTAACGGACTTGCTAAACACACGAGAGCTTCAAAAAACCTTTTTATTTGAACCACGAATTAACCGTAGCTCTGATACCAATTGTTGGAATATTTTACCTCGGCAACAAACCAAAGAAGAATTGCAAAAACTTTGAAGCTATTAATCTTGTGGACAAGAATCAGAAACAAAAAAGAAGAAAAAAACAAGGTATGTCGAATTACGAAATCCGTATTTACGAAAAGAAAATCGGTACAATTATTAACCCCTCACTCTCTATAAGGGAATTCCCTAGTTTCCTAATCGATTAGGAATTCTAGTTTGATACGAATAGGAAACTTAAATAATTAAACTAATCTTAATTCTAATTAATAGATTACTAAGTTAATCGACTAAAACACGAATTCGATTAAAAAAATCTTTGTGATTTCCTTAACAATCCCGATTAAAAACATCATCAATTTGTAACAAAGAAAAACTTTAATATTGCTTGTTGGAGAAAGAAAGTTTCAATATTTATGTTGTTGATATACTTTCCATAACATAAGAACATTCGTAACAACATTTTGATCCAACCATGTTTGAAAAAGTAATTCCATTTGGAGAAATAAACAAAAGATGTTATATATTAATATCAATATAAATATATTAAATATTTATAATAAACAATAACTTAATCACATCATTAGAGATAAAAAGTCTTGCATGTCAAGTTTTTCCTTATTCGTTTTCAATAAAGTACTTTGTAGAACAATAATAGTTGTAATGTCAAATATTTTTAGTTTCGTTTATATCGACGTGTTTTCAGTTTTATATTTAAACTCGTATAAACTAAAAAGTCTATTGAAAATAATTCAATCATAACATATTTAAATATTGGGATCGAATGGAGTCCAAAAATTGTACAAGGGAGATTGATTATGCTTTTAATGATTTTATTTCATCAATTTATAGATTTTAGGTCATGTCGTGGATAAGTGTATATTCAATTTTGTTTTATTTATGGGTTAGATTCCCTGAGATCAAATTAAGGAGTTTTACAATATGATTTTTTTAATCTTTTGTTAATTTAGTATGATTATATATATTTACATACAAAATATTTTCCTTTTTTGTATGTCAAGTGATGTTATTTGGTACAGTTTTCTTTACCGGTGCAATATATATTCTTTTTATCGCTAAAAAACAAAAAATAATATATATATATATATATATAATATATATATATATATATATATATATATATATATATATATATATATATATATATATATTTATATATATATATATATATATATATATATATATATATATATATATATATATAATATTATAATAGTTGGATAACCGAAAAAACAAAATTAAATCATTAACGGGACCGAATGGATTCAATCCTCGCTCTTCATGATCTTCCAGAACTCATGGAACCTTCTTTTTAGCTGCCATGGATCGAAAAAAGTTATGGAATGGTATGGGATGGTGGTACAACATGAGCTAGGGGATTATGGTGAAAAGAAGAGGTGGTACAACACCTCTAGCAGCCGGTTCAAGCCTTTTGGCCGTCGGTCGGTGTCTAGAGGATTATGGTGAACTTTTCTCCAACACATAATTTGTGGATTTCTCTTTCTAGTTCTTTATCCAATTTGAATCACCTAAATCGACGACGAATGAAGGAAGTTATGACCAAAACGAAGGAGGTGTGTAAAACCCTTTTAATGCTTGATCTTCATCATTTTTCTTCGCTTAAGCTTCTATTTTCTACCGTTTACAACTATTTTTTATTCTATGTTCCATATAAAAATCAATTTTGCCTGAATGAATCAAATCAGTAGCAAACTTTATAAAAATGTAATACTAATGAGATAAGATGATATGGTTCATAATGTGTGAATGTATTTGAACATATCAATTTTTTTCATAGCTACCTAGGGACATTGATTTGGAAGATCATCAACTAGTATGTATGTTTCCATAGAATTTTAAAGTCTAAATTATACTCATATTTTCATATTTATTTCTTTTGGACACAAGTTATGGACACAAGTTATGGAAACTCGTATCATTGTAACACATACCTTTACAACTAAGCATTCTGTAAACGAAATAATCTTTGTGAGAGAAAGAATCCAAAACTTACTTTACGTGTTAATCTTTGTGAGAGAAAGAATCCAAAACTTACTCGTATCAACTAAGTCTATACTTGAAGCAAGTCTTTCTACAAATTTAACACAAAGAACAATCAAGTAGTTTACCTGCAACAGGGACTACATAACCACAACCATCTAGGCATGTAGCTAACTCGATCAAATCATTCGGCCGGTCTCATGACACAACGAGCTAAGATATATACTAGAAGAAGAAAACTACAAGACCTCATCAACGTAAGTAAGTTGAATTGTCATGCAAACCCTAAAGTTCCCCCAAACTCTTCAGTAGAAATAATATCCAATGAAGTGTTTGAAGGAACTTCAGGAATAACTTGACTCTATATTATTCTCTTCAGACTTCACAACTTTGATGTTACTTTTGCGTTTTAACAAGAAATATATGGTACCATGAATCATGATGATTAAATTTCTTAAATTCAGGCAAGTCATGGGAACTTGTGAATCTTCTCTCTTTTAAAATTGATTCTTGAACTTGAACCTAGTCTCAAGTGTGCATGAAATACAAATATAAAACTAAGACCGAAATAAATATGATTGCATATTGATCTGTGTCTTCATTCTTTATCTTTTTACAACATGTGCATGTTCTAAAAGTGCGATTGTTAAGAGTAAGTTGTTGAATTTACCCAAGATCCCGGCTACATTCATGGACTGCAAAAAGGTGATGCATGTATTAGAATGCTGTACCATCACATTACATATTGAACATTTTAACATACAGAAAAAGTGTAACATACGAATTAGAAACTTATATAAAACTGTTTTAAATAAGATAATTGGTCTTTTTTTCTCTTTACACGCGTTTGGAAAGACTGATTTATAAAATGTGTCCGATCTTTTCTAACTGACAAACATTGGTTTCGTACAAGCAATTCGTCTCTTTGACTTTATTATGATCACCTGTTACCCGCCACCAACATACTTTTCTTTATTGTGCACGGATCAAAATTCTGATTTATAGTTCATTTTTCTATAATCTCATATATTCATTTCATTTATCCACTCCCACATTCATTTCAATTAATCGGCCAACTCCTCTTCCAAATCGACCATCTCTCATTAACTGGATGAACTCCTCATTTCAAATCGACCACCACTATTGTTCCATTGAGTCGTATATGAAGTTGTTTCTATTTTGATCGGCCTTAACTTACCACCACAACATGGAGCATCACCACCACGGATCTCGACCACCGACTATCCATTAACACAATTAGGGTTGGCAATGGATCGGATCTTGATCTAGATCTGATCCAATCCAATCCATACATATGATCTGATAAATTATAATTTTAATCCATAAGTGATATAACATATCGATCCATTCAAACGTGGACATACTTGGAATTATCCATGATCCGTCCAACATGGCGGTGTAATTCTCTAGTTTATGTCACAAATAAGATTAAATGAATTTATATTAATCACATAATTACTTTTTTGAGCTTCATGTTTGAGTAAAGAAACTTTTATACGTATTAAACTTTTATTAACTAATCAAAGATAAGATATTCCAAGTTCGAATCATATTAAAAAAATTGTCGGCTCATAAAAAGAAAAGTTATATTATATCTTTAGCACAACAAATAAGATTAAATGTATTTATATTGATCACATAATTACTTTTTTGAGCTTCATGTTTGCGTAAACAAAAATCTAAATACTAAAAAAGATGCTCCAAAATAAATGTAAAAGCTAGATAAATTATACGTATTAAACTTTTATTAACTAATCAACGGATTTTACATGATTTTAAAGATTTAAATAAAGAAGAATGAAATATATTTATAGGATCGATGTGAAAAGGCGTGAACACAGCAATATTCGTTTTAGTACTTCATTTAAAATGTTTTAACTTTTTCAACTATTTTACTCAATTTGACCAGCCAGGTGATATTTCGCAATGTGCAGGAAATCATGCTACATAAATGGCAATGACCACGTGGCAACATAACTCCCACAAATCACTACCTCAACTCTACTACTACGATCTTACGATCATATGTTGGTGACTCTTACAATAGATGCCAATTAATATACGTTGAAAGTGTTCTTATATATAAGTTTGAATTATGGTTTAAAAGATTAATTAATATAATCCAATTAATTAGCAAAAAATCATCATAATACAAAAGTAGAAGATATATAGCTTTAATCTTCCAACATTTGGGCTCAATTGCTCATTCATCGTTTCACTTGCTAAATATTAACCCTTTTCATACTCATTTTTATTCGAGTAAATTACATAGATCGTCCCTAAGGTTTATATGAAATTACGGTTATTGTCCCTAAGTTTAAAAAGTTGCATGGTATGTCCCAAAGTTTAGACTAATTACGGATTTCGTCCCTAATTTTGACGTCCGTTAATTTCACCGTTAGGGTTCCCTCACGTGTTAAACACGTGAGGGGTATTTTGGTCATTTCCCGATCTGATTTTCATTTCAATTCCATTTTCATTTCAATTCTCCCAAATCAATTCCCTTTTTCATTTTCATTTCATTTCAATTTCAATTCAATTCAAATAAACCCAAATCAGATTCATAATCAAAATAGATTCATAATCAAAATCAGATTCAAATAAACCCTAATCAAATTCAAATCAGATTCATAATCAAATAAACCCAAATCAGATTCACAATCAAAATCAAATTCATAATCAAAATCAGATTCAAATAAACCCTAATCAGAACCGTACTTCAAGATTCTTGGAACAAAGGCAAACGTTCAAAACGACTACGAACCACCGCCGCCACTAGCAGCACCACCACCGACAGCGACGTCTCTCATCCATCTGAACCACCACATCCTACTGAAGAAGAGTATTTAGCTTTTTGTCTTATATTACTTTCCCCTGGAACAACCACCACCACCCAATCGCCACCGCTTCCACCACTTGTTTCACATAAGTGTAGTGTTTGTAATAAAGGGTTTTCTTCATACCAAGCACTAGGTGGACATAAAGCTAGTCACCGGAAAAACATCCCTGACGACCACCATAAAGCTAACCGGAATCATCTCCGGAAACAGCGGAGGCACGGACGGAAAACTTAATCGGAGATTTGAAGCTGATGATGCTGTTTCGGTGTAATTTCAGTGGAGATTTGTGTGAAGTTAGTGAGGTGGAAACGGCGGTGAACGGAGATGAACTGAACGGTGCGGCTTCCGTTTTCCGGTGCTGGATCGCCGCCCCCTTTTTTAAACAATTCGATTATGGCTGTGTGGCTGTGTGTGTGTGTCTGTGTGTGAGAGAGAGGGAGGGGAAATTAGAGTGAAGAGTGAAGAGAGAGTGTGGCTGTGTGGATGTGTGTGTCCAAAAATGAGAGTGAAGACATGCGAAAAGACCAAAATACCCCTCACGTGTTTAACACGTGAGGGAACCCTAACGGTGAAATTAACGGACGTCAAAATTAGGGACGAAATCCGTAATTAGTCTAAACTTTGGGACATACCATGCAACTTTTTAAACTTAGGGACAATAACCGTAATTTCATATAAACCTTAGGGACGATCTATGTAATTTACTCTTTTGGGAAAATGCACTGGATGACCATTGTACTACCTCAAAATATCCGTATAGGTCATTGAACAAAATTTACGTCTATTTACATCACTATACCCCATGAAACCGGTTATTTAAATCATTTTTCTTTTTCATTTTTAAAATATCAAATCCAGGATCACTTTATTATAAAAATTAAAACTCATCTTTCATCATTATCATCAATGGCTTCCACACCTCAAAATGATGAAATGACAGAAAAGAATTGATTCTGTTTTGTTTGTTTGTTTGGGTAATATTTGTAGAAGCCCTTTTTCTAATTTCCCCAAAACATCACCAATCGCAGGAACTTTAACCGCCGGAACTCAAGGCAAAGTCGCAATCGCCGTCTATCTAAGCGACCAGAGTGCTACCTCCGTCGATGCGGAACCTTCTCCACGTTCGTCCTACCTCCGTCGATGCGGAACCTTCCGATGAGCAATCTCCATTGTTGCCCGTGAGGGAGAAGATTAAGCGATGGAAGGTGGTGTTTGGAAGCTCATCTGGGGCGGCGATCGCCATGTTTGTGAAAGATCTGGAATGACTTTTGCTACAAATGCAAGGGTAACAAACTTCATTATTTTTACTGTTTTATTTACCTTCTTTGGGTAAACGTTTTAACTTTTCAAATGTTAAATTACCTAAATGTCTTAGACACATATCACATCTTAAATCAGATAGTTGATGTGTTCATATTTAACACGGTAATTATTAATATAGGGGCTACATCTGGGATTGGATTAGAAACGGCTCGAGTGTTAGCAAAGAGAGGGGTGAGAATTGTGATTCCCGCCGGAGATTTACGTAAGGCAGCTCAAGTGAAGGAAAATATACAAAAAGAGCACCCAAATGCCGAAATCATAGTTTTGGAGATCGATTTAAGTTCATTTGCTTCAATTAGAAAATTCTGTTCGGAGTTTTTGGCACTAGACATACCTCTTAATATTCTCATGTAAGGTTATTTACATTTTCAAAAGTTGGAAGCTAATGCAGATCTGGAAAAGTCGTCTTAATAAACAAGTGGAAGTGTGAATTTTGGAGAATGGATGACGTGGCGGTTACCAAAAGGTTGCAGGTCACCAAAGTTATCTATTTAAACGGTTTTTTAAAGTTAAGGTTATAATTTAAAAGGTTTCTTGGGGTATAGTGATATAGATAGACGTAAATTTTGTACAATGACCTATACGGATATTTTTAGGTAGTATAATGGTCATCCAGTGCATTTTCCCTACTCTTTTTATTCATTATTTATTTGCCAACTTTTATATTGTTTTGATTCTGGTACTCGTCTATCATGTGACAAATAATAACATAGTTTCATCATCTTTTGTTGATAGCGACCAAACATAAGATAAGACAATATGTTTTTTTTAAATACTAGTTAAAAATAAACCTGACAAAAAGTCGTACTATTTTTTATTTCTTTTATTTCTTTTAAAATGATTGTTATAATTTTAGAAGAATCAGATACATGGACAATCGACTGGTTATTTAAAGACTTACGCTAATAATCTTATGTTACCTCATGATTTAGAGAGTTATCTAATCGATTTTCATCAAACTAATATGAAATTTTTTATAAACGTTTATTCAGTAAGAAACATATTCTTGAATATAAAATATTATTTAATTATTAATTGATTAGAATAAGGTATTTTAGTTAATTATGTTTATTAAGTTAGTTTTATATTTCTTTTAATTATATTAGCTTATAAATAACTTTAATTTACTTATATTACAGGGTAATACTGTATTAGAAACAGGGATGACAATCGACATCCGATCCATTTGATATACACCCGATCCGATCCATTAGAATGTTGTATCTTAACATAACTCTTATAAATAAAAGTGATCAGGGATGAGGTTTAAACATTTTACCAATTTTTTTTTTTTTTTTAATGAAAGTCATCGATCTAAACATTCTCAATTATCAGTTTCATTTCTTCTTCCTTGTTCGATAAGCGTCATCATAATTAAAGTTTGTTGTATTTCTCGGGTTCCTTCACAGTTGTTGAACGTCGAAATTCTGAAAAGTGGTATCATAGCCACAATATAAGGTTATTCTGAGGTAACTAATATCAAGATTCTTTTATATTTTTACCAGACTTGTGCAGCGGTGAAAAACGCGATCCAAAGTTCGTTAACGGTTGGATCATCGTGATTTTTTTCTTTAGGTTCCTAACGCATAGATCTACAATCTGAAATTCGGGATTTCGATCTGAAGTTCCTACAAAAATATATTAATTTTCGAGGTTGGCTGTAGAAATAGGAGAAAAAAAGCTTAAATCAGTAGGTTCTTGGATTTTATGCACGAGACAGTTTTTTATTCGGTTTTGAAGATCGTAGGTTGTGGTGTTGGGGGTAATCTGCAATGTGTATAGTCATATAGATGGTTCAAGTTTAATCGGTTAGTTGCCTAGATTTAAGGTATATTGCGGGTTGGTTTGTGAAAAAAGAAGTTTTTACGGAGTTGTTTCTAAAACCACAAACTAGGGTTTGCTTTAGGAGGGTTATCACTAGAGGCGAAAATTGTAACGACATGGTTTTAAAAACCAGGTTTTCAAAAAACTTTTAAGTTTACAGTGGTAAAACAATGGAAAATATTAAAACTCATGATCAACGGTTCATAAACCTCAGTTTAACAAACACACCATTCGTTATGTAATCATTTATAAATGTATTACGATATTATACAAGCTGGCACAACTCCAAAAGTAAGGGATATCAGGCAACCCCAAAGCAATCCGAGCTCACCAGGCAAAGTAGGCGACCTACGAGCAAAAAGACAGGTTTGGGAAAAGAGTATCAGCATAAAGTCGGTGAGATAATAATTATTAGTAAAGACTATAGAATCAGTTTATAAAAAATATTGTTCGTCTTTACTAAGTCAATACATACCCTCAACCATAAGAACATGATAAATATCAATACGAAAGATTAAATACGAATATAAATAATTCCCATAATTAATTATCTTCCGAATAATGCACTTATCTTTTAACTTTTACTAGGTTATCATCTTCCCTAAGTAATCATTTCAAGAGAGTCTTACTGTTGCCCTAGGGGTTACTACCTCGTTCGCTACTCGCACATTCATGCATGTTATTTTAAGCATTAGGGTTTAGGGACTCTCAACCTTTATAATAACCCGAAATGTAGGCTTGCACTACTCCGACATAGCATATCGATGCACTATCGTTAAGGATGGATAAACAATGTTTAACGCATACATTGCTCCACTCCCACGTGATACTTCCGGCGACCATTCAAGTCAATATCACTCCAGCGAATGGGTTTCTCCCACCAAGAGGTCTAGAATTCCCCGCAACTAAAATGGCTTTCTTCCACTTTAAAATAGGCTAGCACTTTACCTAGTTGGTCACACTAGGTTTAACTGTCTATGAGCAGCTACCCACCACCCATATACCTAGTTAGCCACACTAGGTTTAACTATCTTTTACAGGTTTCAACGTTACACGTAGTCAAGAAAAAATCGCTTATCCGAAACTATGGCACACCCCTTATTGCGTAAAAGAAACAATAACAATATAAATTATATAACGCATATAATTAAAATAAGTGTTCAATTAAACCCTGCACACAAAAACCGAACATGAGTAGCTACAACTACTCAATATCTCAATCAAGTTATCTTGTTTGAAGGTTTGTCATTAATTGATCAAAACTTCACTTTAAAACACTTCTATATTGTTCAAACGTCATTTTATCTTAATGTTCGGTTTTACAAATCATATTGTACTCACCTCAAAGCCTTTGATACACAATCACATGTCCTAGCAGTGAATAATACAATCAACCTGATCATATAAAGCTCGTTAATGATATCGTACCAAATTTCAACTATTAACGACTAACTAGCAAGACGTGGCAATCTAAATTTCATCAGACCAACTCAGTCGTCGGCTAGCTAAGCCCAACCGTCGGTTGGAAACATCCAGCTGACGGTTTCCTGGATTCAGTCGCCGGTTGGGTAAAACCAGCATGAAACCTTCCACGCTATACTTCTTTTTCTCCAACACAAATACCTTCATAATTGCAGGTTTTAAAAGCTTAACGAAACTTAATAAAACTCATATCAAATCACGATTATAGGCATAAATTATAAGTTATACCTTTCGAAATCAACTCCGGTTTTGATTCGTCCCGAAATGAATCACCACGAAAACAACTTTCGCTTACACCGGTACGTTCTTTACGACTCCAGGAGTAATTTGATAAATAACACTAACTTATCCGCTGAAAAACGACTTATCGAATTGTCGAAAACGGATTAAACCGACTTGATATATTTTTTTTTCTTTCTTTTTCGAGACACAATCACACACCTCTAATTCTCTGTAATCCTTCCATCTAAGTTTTCTATACATATATATTTGGGATTGTATTAACAATTGTCATAAATAACCCCATAGTTAGCCATAATGACATACTTGGCCCTTTTTACAAATCTTTTACAAAAATGGTCCTTTAGCAAAATCTATTACGAGTTTAGTCCTTTTTACATTTTGGGTCGTTACGGAAATACTTATAGATTTTTATGGGGTCTAACGTATAATATGAACGCTGGGGTTTTGCAATACTGACTTGGGTATCCAGTCATGATTTGTGATTGCTTACGTAATCCACAAAGTTTTGTTGAGGTGTTTGGTTAGTATCTGAGGATTGCAAGGAAGGAAAGAAAAGGAAAGTGTTGCTAGGGTTGTTTCTTAATCGAGGTTACTTGCGTATAAAGGCTTGTGTTGACCTAGGGGCTTCCTGGACTCTGACTGGATTAGTGTTGCTTCTTCAGAACTTTAGACGAATAATCGGTAAGCTTCTATCATTCATGGCCAAGGAGGTCTTCAAGGTACGCTCATCCATATATGATAAGTAATGTGTAGGTATTTTAAGTGTAGCAAAGTCTTCAGAAAGATTTTCTAAGTGTAGCAGAGTCTTTAGAAACGTCTTATGGACGTAGCAACCATAGTCTTCATGTAATCTTCATCATTTCCCGCCATTTTTACTCCTTTATGCACGATTTCCACTTTTATCTCTTTTTAGAGAGTGAAACTCTAAAATGACATAAAATAAGAGAGATAGATCTATTCTGCTAAAATATGTGTAATTTAAGACATATATATCAAGTACCAATGAAAATGGTCCAAGTTATGTTTTCAAGAGTGTTTGTTACATCCCAAAGTTTAGGAGGAGCTTTGTTTTTTTTTTTGGTATGTTGGAGAAAGTGGGATACACCGTGGTGATTCATGATATGTGTTCCATGAAGATTTTGTATGGATCAAAGACAAAAAGTCGTGTATAATCTTTATACGCATGTGTAAAGGCTAGTGCTACATATTAGTGGAAACATGTCGAGTTTGACCTGGAATCACTGGCGATCAATGTGAAATTATTGGGGGTCATCAAGAAGTTGAGGTAGATTAGGGGAGTAGAGATGATAAAAAAAAAGTCACAGTGCCTCGAGAACAGAATATGAGGATAATGGCTAAACTGGAGTAGTTTATGTATCAAAGAAAGTGTCGGTCGAGTACACATATAAAAAGATAGTTGCTTAGTATAAAAAGGTTGGAATCAAGGATTCCATGGGTTTACTATAAAATATTTTTGAAATAGAGGGTCTGGCAAACAAGATTATTGGTATGTGCAAGGTATTTTACATAGTGAGGAGTGGCAGTTTGGTATTTATGTAATTGAAAGAATGCTATAAGGTTCTATATAATGTTTACGTGGATGATGACTGGGATGTAGAAAATATGAGTACGACTAAACATGCAAATGTTTTATAGAACTTGATGGTATGTGTTAGACTAGATATTTGCGGTGAGATTTGTAAAAGGCTCTGTAGAGGTTGGCCGATCAAGGTGAACAAGGATATGTTGATGGTTTCAAGGACCCTAACAAGAGTAGGTTGAAGAGAGAGTATGCGTTCTTCGTAAAGGGTGTGTGGTTCAACACATGGTTACTATAGGAGCGTAGTATGTGGTGCTTACGAAGGCGGTAGAGAAAAGCATTTGGCTTAAGGGTGTCCAGAAGAACACCTCAAGAAGAATGTGGTTTCAGGACCGAAGTTCAAGCTAGGAGAAAACCTCAAGAAGAAAATGGTTTCAGGACCAAATTTCAAGCATTGTGTGGATTAGTGAAGATGTTTAGTATCGGGGTTATATACTACTTAAAATAAGGTGAAAATTATTCTCCATTTATTAATTAACTAGATTATTGTCCCGCGGTAGCGCGGTAAAAAATAAATATTGAATCGTAAATTTTATGTTTATATAGATTTTAATTTATTATGACAAAATAATGTTAGACTTATAATACATATATATTTTTATGTTTATACACATGTTGTTTATAATTATAATAACATATAACACATTTACTTTTATACACATGTTTTCATATTTTGTATTAGAAGATTTAAAATAATAATAAAGTAAATCATTGTCTAAATTGAACGATTCTATAAATAAATTATAATTATGTTTTTTATTTTAGGAGAAATAGAATGAAAGAGATAATGTAATTATATATTGTAAAATGGTGTAAAATGAAAATATCTTTGATGACATCATCAATCTGATCTAACGGCTGATATCAAAGAAGTTAACCCATCTAAGGGAACTTACTTTGCCATGTGGCATTTAAGACATCTCTTTTATTATATATTAAAGATTAGGATATGATATTCTAAAAATATTTGCTTTATATATTAGGTTGTTTATTTTTATTTTTTAAACGTATTAGTTTACAAATAAGGTTTACTTGGTTTGCACTTATAATCTAAATCTATCAAAGATTTACCCTTTCAACTATAAATAAAAGGTGAGTGGTCATAAGTCTTAAACTCGTCTAAACATTCCCAATTAGCGGTTTGTTTTTTTCTTTTCTGTTCGATAATTGTCGTCATAACTGAAGTTATATATATCACTACTTACTAGTTACTAGTTGTATTGATAAATTTTCTAATTGTTAATTTAGAGGTATAATAAAGTATGTATGAATATATGCGAGTAGTGTATATTTGGGAGTAAGGCAGTACAGAGAAGAAAAGTTTTGCGTATATATTGGAAGGAAGCTTATAACATGCATGACCAAAATAAATAAACATATCAAAGCGCAACCGCAGTTTGTTAATATTTGTTGCACGTAATTATATCCAGCTGCTGTTGTTGCAACATGACTAAGCTTCAGCTCTCCATCATCATTTTCTTCTTCCTCGTAACATCTGCTTTCTTGTCCAGACAAACCCGAGCAGCTCTTCATTACAACGAATGCGAACAAGAAACCACGAACTCATGTAACAATAAATCAAAAGCTCTGCCATTAAAGTTGATCGGGATTGCTTCAATCCTCGTAACTAGTATCATCGGTGTCTCTCTCCCTCATATCACGCGTTCAATCCCTGCCCTGAGCCCTGACCGAAGCCTGTTTATCATAATCAAAGCCTTCGCCTCGGGCATTATTCTTGCAACCGGGTTCATGCACGTCTTACCTGATTCTTTCGAGATGTTGAGATCAAGTTGTTTGGCTGATAGCCCGTGGCACAAATTTCCGTTTACAGGATTTGTGGCTATGTTGTCTGCTATTTTCACACTCATGGTGGACTCCATGGCTACCAGCATGTATACTAAAAGAATCAACAACAATTCTGTCTCATCATCATCCCAAAATCAAGATGATGATCATAAGGTAGACCGTGAGATGCCGGCTACTACTACTGATGATGGACATAATCATCATCAGCATCCAACTTCTGGTCAACTTATAGGATCACAACAATTACTACGTTATCGCGTTGTTGCCATGGTTAGTATCAATGTGCGCCAAATATTAATTATACTGAGTAATAACTTTTCAAGTAAATGTAGTCATCATTTATGTATTAATAGAAATTGATGGATGCATATTTCTATGTATATACAGGTTCTGGAACTTGGCATAGTGGTTCACTCGGTTATAATTGGGCTAGGTTTAGGAGCTTCAAATGACACATGCACCATAAAACCATTAGTTGCGGCACTTTGTTTCCACCAAATGTTCGAAGGCATGGGACTTGGTGGTTGCATCCTTCAGGCTGAATACAACAAGTTAAAGAAACTAGCAATGGTGTTCTTCTTCTCCATAACCACTCCATTCGGGATTGCTTTAGGGATCGGGTTGTCAAAAACTTACAAAGAAAATAGCCCGAGCTCTTTGATAACGGTTGGATTACTTAACGCCTCCTCGGCTGGTCTTCTCATCTACATGGCTATGGTGGATCTTCTTGCAGCTGATTTTATGGGTCCAAAACTTCAAGGGAGTATTAAGCTTCAAATCAAATCCTACGTGGCTGTCTTGCTAGGTGCTGGCGGCATGTCCATAATGGCCAAATGGGCTTAAGTACCTAATTATGTATTAATTAATTGTTCTATCATTTTTCCATATAAGTGATTATATGATGAACAATTTGCTATTTTTTTTTTTTTTTTTTTTTTTTTTTTTTTTTTTTTTTTTTTTTTGGAACGGCAATTCTCCTACGGGCCAGTAATGGAGTATCATCGTGCCACCATTACCGGCCACCCCCATGCTCGCCTAAGAGGAAACCCTCTGGAGAGGCTCGAACTCGAGACCTCTCCTTCACCGGGAAAACCCCTTACCAACCAGGCAGAACCTGATTGGCGAACAATTTGCTATTTAATCATAAAATGTCTCGGGCGTGTTATTACTATTTTAAATAGGCTTAGCTTGAATCTATCCTACAAATCTCTTAAACTGTACTGTATGTTTTTTTACTGTTCATATAATCAATCAAATTCTATTTTTAGATATAGGTGATTTCCAATAATAAAAACATTAGAAAGTGGCACGTTGGTAATTTAGGGTGTGTTTGTTTTGTGTTTAGGATTAAGGAATGACTATTATAATTGATGTTTGAAATTGCAGTAAAGAAAATGAGCATAAGCAAACCTTTGGGTGCCTAAAATTATGGATAGAAATAAAATTATGGCGGTGTGAAATAAAATCTCATTGGCTATTGGTAAAAGAAGGTATGAGATTTTCGGAATCAAAAACAAATAAGTCAAAAAGTATCTTCATATTTTCTCCCATAGCAAAACCATCTTGATTCTTCTAAGAGTGCTAAAAATAAATATTTGAAATATATAATAATAATAAAGAAATTACAAAACAGTTTCATATATTAATTTAAAAAATTTAATAAATGTTGGTATCGATAATTACTATAATTATTATTATTTAGAAACACAAATATTACATACAATCGATAAATATTCACATATCCTTTGATAAAATAAAAAAAGGGGAACAAAAAAGACAACAACAACAGTGTTGCGTATCAAGAAAGTGGTATAGAGAAGATGAGATATACAAATTATAGAGACACGTAAGAAAGAGCTATAACAAGATTTATGGGGACATACATGAGTATGCATTTGTATAAGAACGAGCTTTTTAAAATCCAATGTGTTGTGAGGGAGAAAGAAAATCATGTTCGAAAATAAATATATGGTTTAAACATAAACGGGCATATGTCCACAATATTGTATTAGTAATATAAAATAATATTTTGAAAGTACGCATTGTGGCAAGATAAAACGTTAAGTCGGAATATCTATAAAATGAATTATATATTTATATAGTTCATTTTATAATGAATCATATATTTATATTTATTACTTTTAAAATGAAGTTTATAAGTTTTGGGGTACTAGAAGCTTTCATTAAAATTGAGGGGTTTTTTGTGTAGATTTCATAAAACTCAGAGGAAGTGTAATCAAAATAAATTTTAAAAAATGGTGGACGCAGGAATCAAATCTACACCAACCCATTAACAGTTTAGTAACCCAACCACTATATCAACTTAGATGGGGGTTTTTTAAATTTGAAACCAAATATATAATATTTATCAAATAATCATCTAAATCCTTGTAAATGTTAGAGATGATAATATTAGAGAGAGTATGCATGTAAGTTTCTTTTTTTATCCTTCTATTTTTCTTTTATTGAAAAAAACACAATTGAAAAAAGTTAATTTAACAATATTTTCATTTTCTTTTGATTATGTTCTAAATCAAATTGATAAACTCATATTTAGATTTTTTTTCTTTCAGATAAACGAAAATGAAAGTGTGATGCACATTACTTATTAAGAGTTTTGTCTTTATTTTTCTTTGTTTTATTATGTTAATAAAAAGAAAAAAAATAAATAAAACTACTTTTTTATACGTTTCTAAAACAGCACCCCGATATTTAAAAAATCACAAATATATTCCAAATGTATAACCAAATTATGCATATAAATATTTTTCTTATAGACAACCCATATAGAGCTATTAATAGCAAAACCCTAAAAATAAAATAAAAAACAAAAAAATTGAAGAATTAATATATAAAATTTTGATTTAAAGATAATAAAAATAAATTAATCTTATTTAAATACATTATATCGAAGGTAAAGGAATGAATTTAAAAAAGTGACTGATAAAAGTAAAAATATTTAACGATATCATCGTTATTTTCTAAAACCAATGTAATAGATTATAATTTTTCAACAAACATTTGAATATGTATGATCGATCTATATCAAAAAAACATTAGTCAATTTACTATATTAAATGGTGGTGGTACCTTACTAGATATTTTTAATCTGACACGTTTATTCATAAGTTAATAAGTTAGGTAGCATTTACTTGTCGATACCAATACAAGAGCAGGATGGAAGTGATCATTCAACATGAAGACACCTCGATTACTTAGTTTACCAAATTATTTATGTAAGTAGTGGTACATTATACTGAATGTATTTAATTGGAAATAAGTTAAAATTGTTATCGATCAGTGAGGTTAAAAACTGTCATTAACTAAACTAATGATCAAAGATATTGGTGTGAATTAAAGCCCACCTACCTATATATCCATCTCAACATTATTATATTGTCATATTCTTACAATCAAGTTGTAAATGTCGACATTAATTAATTAGTTATGGCAAAACTACACCCAAATGGCTAACGATGATTAAAATAGTTGTACACCTTAAGCAAATTCCATACATCGGCCGTTGACAATAGTAATGTCTGGTTTATAAGAAAAATCTTAACCTTTAATGAGATGACTCGTTTTGACGTGAACAAGAAAAGATGGGGTGGTACAACAAAATAAGGTTGTGTAAAACTACTCATAAGCCACTCTAACAATACATATAACAACATTACATGATTACATAGGTTGAATAAATAAATAAATATCAAAATTCCTCACCTTAATAATGTATATATATATCTACACAAGACAACATATATATAATTCATTTAAGCTTGTTTAATTCTAACAACTTTATTAATTTGCATCTTGTTGTTCTTGTGAATGAATGTTTTGATTTTGAACAACGACAACATTCATTGTAACGTTATTTGGAGGGAGTTGCAATCGAAGAGGATAAAGGTTCCCATTGAGCGGACTACGAGTGCACACAGTTATGTTGTCTAGTCCTGTTTCTTGCTGAAGCATTTGCGTTAATTGATTCACATTATTTCCCTTGAAATGAATGCAAAAACCTTGTGCATTTTCATCCATTTCACCAAAATCATGAGAAACCACATGGTAATATATCGCCCTCCCAATTTGTTCGACAAGTTTTGGAGGCGAACTACTTCCCATATGCTGTTGCCAAGAATCAGTAGCAGACTATAAACAAAAAACAAAGTCAATGAATATATAATGAATTAATTAGTAAATCAAAGGGTACGTACCTGTTGAGGCGAGAAAGTATCATCGGATGAATTAGTGGTAAAAGAAGAATCCGGGTCCTGATGAAGAAGTAAAGGAGGTGGGGATTGAAGCACGACGATATCAACAACATCAATGTCCCATAAGATCCACTCCTGTGTAGCCGTGCGTTGAGGAACATCATGTGTAACAGAATTTCTCCAGGGTGGAAGTCCTCCATTAGCACGTAGGTACTGTCCGTAGCGTGTCCTGAGTTTGACCTGATTACCTTGTCGGATAGGCTCCCAGTCGAGAGAGGAGTCTAGTCGGGGTGGGAGAGTCTGGAGAACTTTTCGACCGGTCATTCCAAGTAAGAAAGGATGGTTTGAAGCAGTGAGGTATTTGTTGTAACAAGATTTAAGACGGATGAATGAAGTGGTATTGCTATCAGAAGGAGTAATAAACTCGACTGTCCATCGGTTGTTTTTGGAAGAACCATCGCGATCTTGTGAAACGGATTCTTCATCTTCCTCAGCGTGAAGGTACTTGCTGTGGTGGTTCTTAAGACGAACAGCCTTTGCGTTGTCAAACAGATCCATAACCGATGCTGATGTGATTAATTGAAAGGAACGCTTCTAATCAAAAGATAAAATGGGTAGACTAAGTATTTATATATCATAACATGTGTTTGACAGACAGTCAGCGCCAGCCAGCCACCCACAACCAACTTTCTTTTTCTAATTACTACCTTTTTTATACTAAACAGATATCCATAATAATCACCTTTCTTTGTTCACGCGTTATTAATATTTTTAAATAAAATAATCAAAACAACCAATTACTCTATATATATATATAAAATAAATAACAAAACAAAGTTTCATATATATCCATTTACGTCTATATTTAGAAAAAGTCAATTCAAGGTAACGCCACACGTTTTTCTATAACCCATTTACCCATCATCCATTTAAAATCTTCAAATATATTTCTTCTTTTTCTCAATTTATGAGAACTAGGGCTAGTTGGCATAACGTGATAAAGCTATGGATTTGATATTACGAATGCCTCTTACAAACATAAATATAACAACAATAATTTCTTAAAAACAAGTCAAATGGTAAATGTATTTTAATTAGAAACGACATCCTAGTGGCCACCACTTTGTAGAGGAACCCACTCCCAAAAATCACCACCACCAAGTATGTGGTTAATAGCTTATGAGTTGTGCAATAACCAAATTTAATCGGTTGTTTAATAAGCTAAAAAACATATAGCTTTTTAAGTCATCCAAGTGTTTGAAAGTAGTTTAAAAAAGGAACTACTCTTATAAAATGGTAACATAATAAGTGTCTGGATTGACCAAAATGCCTGGTCGTGATTAATAACTGTTGGGGTTGTTCGGATCTTATAGTCAACGTTGTATCACTAACCTAGCGGAAATAGATCAATGATTATCTAGCGAATATGTAACCGTCGGAAACAAGATCGAACCAATGATAATTGATAAGATTGGACCTAAGGAAGACTATTCGGATGATTGTTTAGACTTTACTAAACGATTTGGAACACAAATAAAATAGCAGCAGCAATTCGGCACACACACAAAACCTAGCAAAAACCTTAACGCATGCTGAACCCTAAGCTGGTATATATAGGCCCAGCATTTCATTCGTACGAATGTAATCATATTCGTACGAACGAACTCTTATTCGTGCGAACCATCGTTGGTTCGTACGAATGAAACCTTCATTCGCACGGATATCATCCTTATCCGTGCGAACGAGTTTGAATATCATTTAAACATCACAAACACATATTCGATTAATTCAAACAAACAATTAATCAAACATTCGATATCGATATTCAACTACACAATATAAAGACTGATATAGAACGTTAATGTACATACGAATCTAGTAACTACATAAATGCACCTACAAACTCCCCCTAGGAACTAGATTCTATGTCTTCAGTCTTCAAAATCTTTGATGCTGTCCAAAACACGCCTTTGATCTGCCCTCTTATGCATGAATCTTGTGAATAAAACATACACGTACAACCTTGTTGAAACGCGACGCTTGATCCATATCTTTGACGTCGCAGAATATAGGTTGCAGATACAAAGCGTAAATATCATCATCTGTTAGATTTCTAATCCACATTGGATCAAAAATTCGCACAGCGTCCCAAACGCCTCTGTGCTCTAACACGATTACGGCTTCAGTGGTTCTGTAATCATAATACCACCACTTGAATTTTCTCCAAAATCCGCTCTTCATCTTGCGGAGTGGAATCTTTTCCATCACCTTTGGTGCTTGATACGTGACACGCTTCACATATTTTCCTGTTCTCCGATCTTTGGTTCTTGTAATCTTCGGATACTGAGGCCTGAGTAGCTTCCACTTATTTCTGAATTCAAATCTGAGCGTGTTCTCCAACCATCTTGCTCTATCATCTTTTTCACTATATAGCAATTTAAGACGTGCCAGTTGCATCATATCAAAATATGGCAACGTCTTCAAGTCATGAACTCGGTTGAAGTAGTCGATTCCACGTTCTCTCTTCACAGCGTAAACACTTAGATCCTCCAAGTACGCCCAGCTTATTATCGGACCCTCAGTCTTTGCGCCCTTTAAAGAATAACACTTCGTATAAGCAGGTTGAACGTCTTGACGAGGTGGGCGGAAACATTCTTTCATTGCTTGCAGCCATTCAGCTTTCTTAGCATTCATTTCTTCTTCATTTGGCGTAGCTTGAGTGGCTGCAGGAAGTTTGTCTAACTTCCTTTTTAGATCTTCATCATTTACATCAAAAATTTCATCGTCTCGGAGATCGTTTGACTGATAGATAGTTTCGGTTGAATCAACGTTTTGCTCGAACTCTATCTCTTCATCATCAGCATCAGAATCGGGAGTATTTAAGTCAGAAACAGATGCAGATTCGTCAGATGTAGCATCTTCAGGATTCATTGCGATTAATTCTGCAATCTGTTCTTTAGATAGGCTGTGCATTATTTCTCCCTCCTCTAGATCGGGATCAATGCTGAACTGTATTACCCCCTGCATATCCAAAATGTGAGTTAAATTGGACTTTTTAAATGAAATGGGAGTAATATCGTACTGGGATTCACTATGTTGATCTTTACCAGCTCCCCCAGATTCTGTGCGTTCACTATCTGCATCAATCGGTTGAGCAGATTCATCGTCCAGTGCTTTGATTCTGTAAATTCCATCCTCACCAGCTACCATTGAGTCTTGAATTGTAATTGTGGCAGCCTCCAAATAATCGATCTTATCTTTATACGTTTCCAATTGCATCTTCTGATCTTCAATCAGCTTCTTTTGACCCTTAAGCAGTAGCTGTTGATCAGCAATCTTCTGGGACATTTCAATTCTCTCAGCTTCCCCTTTAGCCATCATCTCGATCATTTTCTTCATCTCTTCATCCTGTGTCTTCTGCTTCATCAGAACATCCAATAGCAAGGAGTTCACAGTCTGGAGTTGAACAGGCTCAGATCTCGGCCCAGATGATGATCCACCTGCAGTTGGTGTTATCGTTGTGGCAGGTGTCATGATTGGAATGCTTTGCTGTGGCTGAGAGATCACAGGAGGAGGAATTGGAGTGGTTGTGCTGGCAGTAATATCAGTGAGTCTCACATGCCTGAAACGTTTTGCGATTCTCCCTTGGACTATATCCCTCATTGATTCTACTGCTTTCCGTTTTGGTACGGAAGGAGTCGCCTCAGCACTCACATTAACATCATCTTCATCTACTAACTCAAACTGAGTATCAGTCGGTGGAGAGGAAGCAGAAACCACCTCCTCATCAGAATCAGGTTGAACAGGCACAACAAGATCCTCTTGTTCTGAATCACTGTCATCGTTTCTCCATTTCCTTTTCTTCGGGCAGACATACTCAGGGTTTGCGAGATGTCCAATCAGCTTTCTCTCCTGAGGTGTCGGCTTGCCCTTGTAGACAAGCATGCGTCCCATAGTGTTGTCACTCATAACATCTAGCTTGACTATATCTGCTTCAGTCTTCTGTAAGTCAGGAATCTTTGCATCGATGATCATTTGTACGAATCTAGCGTACATCAAGTACTTATGCTTGTTCTTGAGTTCTACGTTCTCTATCATAAACTGCAAGACCATCGCCGAGAAGTTGAATGGAGCGTTCAGTGCAAGTGCGACAAATGCACTTTGAAGAGTCTCTCGCATCTGATCATGTCCTGCCTTTCTGGGACCCAGACAATGCTGTATTACGTGACACAAGTACTTGTATTGCACACTGAAGCCTGACTTTGTGATCACCCCCTTCGTAATATCACCATCATAATGCATTCTCAACAATGCCCCTCTGACCTTGTACACGTCTAGATTTGTTGGCATTTTCACTTCATCTCCGAATCCAACGACTTCTCTGATGACGTGCTCGTCAACCATAATGTCATTCCCGAGCACTTTACTATGTATCTGAACCTTTCCGTCCTGACGAACCGCCTTGGCATTTTGCCAGAAATCAGAGATGTGAGACAAGTAGAGCACTTTCTCGGTAGAAATCGCTTTGAAGATTCTTGAACGCTTCAAGAATCGAATAATCCCGACGAACTTCGTGGAGTGAGCTGTTGTTTCGTCGAGGAAAGCGCACATGTTGTTCTTTGAACCGATTATAAGACCAGTGCTTTGAGATGATGATGATTCAGCCATTTTCCTGTAAACAGAATCAAACACATAGATCGCAAACAGTTAGAATTAAAATTCAAACGTTTTTAAATGTTTCTGTTTATGGCCATTCGTACGAATGGAAACCTTCATTCGCACGAATCAGTGTGTATCCGTACGAATGAGTCATTCAAAACTAAGCTGATAACAATATTCACATTCGTACGAATGACAGAGTCATTCGTACGAATGAGGATCCTATTCGCACGAATGAGAATACATTCGTGCGAATGGGGTTCATCTTAACAGTTTGAATTCCAAAACTTAGATTCTCAAAGACAATCAGTTTTATATCATAAAACCTACATCAAAACACTCGTAACGTCCCGATTAATAGAACCCCTAACCCAAATACCTATAACAAACATTTAAAAAGGGCCAATTGATTCGGGTTATGGTCGGTTTTAAATTTCAAAGATATCATATATATACCCACTTTTCATTCGCACGGATGTGAAAGACATCCGCACGAATGAGTCTTCGTCCGTGCGAACTACCAACAGATCATAAAGTTTGAATCACCTTTGATTCGTACGAAGGAGAGCTCATTCGTACGAATGAGATTCTATCTGCACGGATGTGATATGACTAACCATTTGTTACCTTTCCTTTGATTCGCGTGTATGAGTTATTGATTCGTACGAATGTGATTGATTCGCACGAATAAGCTGTCGAATTCACAAACTTAAAATTTCACTTTTCTTCAAAATCAACACCAATTAAACGTTAGACACATAAAAATCATCAATTTCAGAAAGAATAAACCTTTAGTGCAATTCTGATATCAAAAACCAAACACTTTATCATCAATCAAGAATTCTCGAATTAATCTCAGTTTCACTTTCAGATCTCAAGTCACGACAAGTAACTGTAAACTAACAAAATAAAATAAAAGGAAACTAACACTAAAAATTAAAATCTTTTTGTATTTTTCTGATTTGATAAATCAAAGGAAATTTTAACTATAACAAACTACTAAAATAACGATTTAAATAAAAATGAAATTTTCACATTCTTTTTGCGTTTTTCAAATAAGGGATCAGACTGATACTGAAATATAGCATTGTCATTCAATTTTCGTAGTAACTATTAACATATCAGTTGACGATTATTGGTATATTTGTCCTCTTAAACTTAAACAAACATTCACTTGACAGTTTTTCTTTCAAATGGTTATCTCGCTAAGATCTCCCAATATTTTGAACATAGAGAACAACACACATTTGAATTTTAACAGTCATCAAAATTTATATCATAATTAGAATTGCACGTATGTTTGTGTATTTGTCCTCTTAACTTTTCAGCTTTTTCAATTCTATTTTCCTGAACACCAGATGTAATATCATAATATTTATTTCGTATGTCAGTATTACATCAACTACACATGCAATAAGGGCCAGTGATTCTTGATCGTTGAAACAATACATCACTCAAAGATAAGCGCTTCTTCAACCTTTATTTGGAATAGCCGAGTTATGATCATTCTTTCGACCTTATAACTCTGTTCATCCATCAAGGTATTTGTGAAGTCTTTAGGTACTTCGTCACCCTTTATTTGGAATAGCCGAAGTATGATCATTCTTTCGACCTTATACTTCTGTTCATCCATCAGGGTATTTGTGAAGTTGTTTCTTATCTCTTATTATTAATTTTTTTCTTTTTTTTTTTTTTTTTTTTTTTTTTATATATTTTGATCAAAACATTCAAGAATGTTATCCACAAAATCACTGGAATGGCCCTTAATTGCTTCAAAAGATACTGACATACTGTATTTATTTTCTGATATTACACCTAATATTTATTATTTTTGAATCGATCCAGCGAAAAGCCACAAACACTACAGAACAAAACTAATCATAATATCTTAAAACATTTAATTTCGACTGCTGTGTGTTGTTTAACAGTGTTCTCAATTGTTATTGATCTCCAGATATCATTTAGACAGTCCTTGAGACATATCCATAAAGATTCAAAATAAGTTAGATATCTGCGACAACCAACTGAGTAATTTTCGTCAAATTTCAGTGAGATACGCCTACCAATATATCCTACAACCGACATGTATAACCGTTACGTTCAGCATACTTTTGACAATTTACATGTTCAGTTTTAGCTCAGTATTTCCTCACTTCCCCCGTTTTTTTTTTTTTTTTTTTTTTTTTTTTTTAACTAACTAACTATTTCTCCCCCTAAAATTCTAAAAATAGAAATCTTTTTGTATTTTTTGAATTTTATAAAAGTAAAAGAAGATAGTAAACTAAAATTAAAAGAACTAAAAATTAACGTAGTATACAAAAACGGGGACGGTTACTTGTCCTGCTTTTCTTCCTCTGCAATTACATCGCTTTTCTTAACCACACCATTTTCTAGCAGTAAAAACCCAAACCTAGACTTATCAAATGCTTTTGTAAAAATATCAGCTTTTTGAAACATCGTTTCAATATAAATTACGTCAATTAGATGTTTTTCAAAACAATCACGTATAAAATGATATTTTACGCCTATGTGTTTGGTTTTAGGATGGTGTACGGGATTCTTAGTAACAGCTATGGCAGCAGAATTATCAACATAAATAGGAGTAGTAGAGATAGACAAACCGTAGTCACGCAGTTGTTGCTGAATCCAGATAACCTGAGAACAGCAGCTAGCAGCAGCTACGTATTCAGCTTCACAAGTGGACAATGCAACAGCGGTCTGTTTCTTGCACTGCCACGTTACCAGACGCGTTCCGAGAAACTGGCATCCTCCTGATGTTGACTTAGCATCCTTTTTGCAACCTCCATAGTCTGAATCACTGAATGCAGATAGCTCAAAATTGTCGTCATGAGGATACCAAAGACCTAAATCTGGAGTACCCTTCAAGTATTGCATAATTCGCTTCACTGATTGAAGATGAACAACTGTCGGTGCTGCTTGGTATCGGGAACACAAGCACACCGGAAACATGATATCTGGACGAGAGGCGGTGAGATACATAAGTGAACCGATCATGGAGCGATAAAAAGACTGATCAATTTTCTCCCCCGTAGAGTCTGGTGATATCCCGTGATTCACCGATAGAGGAGTGGAGGCAGACTTTGTTTCCAACATTTCGAATCGTTTCAAAATGTCACTGACATATTTAGTCTGATGAATAAAAATTCCCTCTGCCGTTTGATCTACTTGTAGCCCCAAAAAGAACTTAATCGGCCCCATAGAACTCATTTCGAATGTGCTTGTCATCACCGCTTCAAACTCTTTACATAACTCTTGATTTGTAGAACCAAAAATGATGTCGTCCACATACACTTGCACCAATAGAATATCTTCACCTCTTTCTCGAATGAACAGCGTACAGTCAATTACACCTCTACGAAAACCGTTGTCGATCAAATGATTAGCAAGTGTCTCATACCAGGCGCGCGGTGCTTGATGTAGACCATAAAGTGCTTATTATCGAGAGATGTGGATGTAATGGGTCTACAAAACCTGGTGGTTGATTAACGTACACTGTCTCTTTAATGTTCCCGTAAAGAAAAGCGCTCTTTACATCCATCTGGTAAACCGTGAACTTCTTATAAGATGCAAAGGCTAGAAAGATCCTAATTGCCTCTAATCTTGCAACCGGAGCAAACACTTCATTATAATCTAGGTCAGGAATTTGTCGGAAACCCTGAACCACTAGCCTTGACTTATTTCTGACAACTACACCCTGATCGTCCCTTTTGCATTTATGGACCCAGCGACAGCCCAATGACTTGGCACCTTTTGGCTTAGCAACAAGCCTCCAGACACCCAGCTTCTTAAACTGTAACAGTTCCTCTTGCATCGAGTTGATCCAATTGTCATCCAGAAGTGCTTCTTCAACATTAGCTGGTTCAATCTGCGAAATAAAACAAGCATGGGCACAGTAAGTAACATCTCCAGATTTAAACAAGTCAATGTAAACATCGCTTTGAATCTCTCTTTTGGGTCGAGCTCCAGCCAGATAGGTTTCATAATCATCAAAATTTGTCGATCTGCGAGCCCTTGATGATCGCCGGAGTTGACTTGCTGGTTCTTCTATGTTCAAATTAGGAGGAATCACAACGTTAGGACCCAAGTTATTAACATCGGGAGCTTCAACTTCCTCTTCATTTTCTGGAACATTTTCAGGATTTCCAATCGGCTCATTTATGTTAACTGAACCATCAGAATCTGAATCATCATCATCTGCTTGACCGTCTGCAGAATTCTCTGGTGGACCAGGAGGAGTAGGAACTGTTGGAGTCACTGGATCATGAGGGATATTTTCTTCCAAAGCCTCTTGATGAGAGTAATATCTTGCAATATCTTCATCGGAGAACTCAGGAAGATTAAAGGATTCAAACAGAGAATCATAATCAAACATCCATGGATATCCTTTCGAAGGAATCGGTTTAGAATACTTCTGAACATCCACCTCATACCATTCTTCAATAGCTTTAGTAGTTGGATCTCTTGTTAGGAGTGCTGTATCCCAGAAATATTCCTTCTAATGCCTTTTCATCGAATTTTCCCTCTGATTTACGCTTGAGCATAGTACACGGAGCTCCAAAAGGTTCCAAATACTGCAAATTAGGCTTTCTTTTCTGCAACAATTCATAACATGTTTTCCCATGGCGTTTCACTACTAGCACTCGGTTTAAAGTGTAACAAGCATTTGCTACTGCTTCATTCCAAAAACGTACTGGCAGTGTCGAATCAGCCAACATCGTTCTAGCTGCTTCAATCAACGTTCTGTTCTTTCTTTCTGCAACCCCGTTCATTTGTGGAGTATAGGCTGCACTGAATTGTTGTTGAATTCCTCGTTCCTTGCATAAATCCTCCATCCTCTGATTCTTAAATTTCGTACGGTTATCAGTTCTAAACCGTCGAACTTTTAACTTATACAGATTCTCCAGTGAAGCAACCAGCAGCTTGATATTCTCGTATGTTTCAGATTTCTCTCGTAAAAACATGACCCAAGAGAATCGAGAATAATCATCAGTCACCACCAAACAGTATTTATCCCCTGCAACACTTGAATACTTGATAGGGCCAAACAAATCCATGTGTAGAAGCTCAAGCGGAGTATCGATAGTATGAAACTTCTTTACCTTATGAGACTTTTTGGACTGTTTTCCCTTCTTGCATGAAATACAAGTTTCCGGCAACTGAAATGTTTTCACATTAACTCCCATAACTAAATCCTTGTGCATCAAATGATTCATCTTTCTCAAGCTGAGGTGTCCCATACGTTTGTGCCACAATATTGATTCACTTTCAGTAGCTTTCGAGACAAAAGCTTGGTATTCAGTTGAATTCACAGTAGTCTTCGACATATCGAGCACATACAAATCTCCAACTCGTGGTGATTGCATAATAATCAGGTGCTCTGGAATCACAAATTCTTTCTTCATAATGTAACACTGATTTTCGTCAAAAATCACCTTAAACTTCTTGTCGCAAACTTGAGAAACGGACAACAAATTGTTGACCAATGCTTGAACATAATTCACTTTATCAAAACTTAATTTGTTGTTTGCGACGGATCCCTGAGCAGAGATGTAACCTCCCTTATCACCAGCAAAAGAAACGTATCCACCCTTAATTGATCTGACATTAGAAAGTAACTTCATATTCCATGTCATGTGCCTAGACGCCCCACTATCAACAATCCAGGTATTCTTGATAGGATCATAGACGACCTGCACAACAAATTGAAATTATTAATACCCAAAGCAAACCCAAGCCTTAATAGCCTTGGGTTTGCCATCTTCACCTTGGAACTGTAACTCAACCCACTTTCCATTGGAACCATCAGACACGTTTGAAGGTCTAGTACCGTTAGTTTCATTCTTAGCTTTCCATGCACGTTTGACATAAACAGTTGGTGAAATTGGCCTTTTTTCAATTTGTTTAACAATAGGTTGCTGTTTGGATTTACCAGCAGGAAGCAACTCATTGTTTTGTTTAGGAGATAATGACCTATTGTTTGAGAATCGATTTCGATTTGGGCTTGAAAAACGATTTCCAGTGAACATTCTACTTTGGTCAACATTATTCCTAGGCCTCTGTTTCAAATTTGGACAATTATAGTTAACATGGCCTTTCTCCCCACAATCAAAACAAGTTCTCCATTCGTTAAGATTTTGAGAACTTTGCGTCATTCTCCGGTGGTGTGTATGAGGTTTGGAGAACATAGCATTTGGACGCATAAAGCCGTTATGTTGTTGAACATTTTGTGGCTTCTGGGGATTTGTGGGTGACTGTCTCCTATGAGGTGGTATGAATTTTGCTTGTTCTGATTCTTTTGACTCAAATGCGATTGATGATTCGCCGGTTTTGACAAATTTTGGTCCTTTAAATTCAGGTCGTTTCAAAATTCTAACTTGTTTAAGTTGACTTGAAGTTTTATTTGGAGCCTGATAACCTAAGCCTGTTTTAATGTGAGGTTTGCGACCCAAATTCATTTGATAAGGTAACTGACAACCCAAACCCGGACCCTTTTCTTCCTCATCTGAGTCAGAAACCCAATCTTCAACTATGATGGTTTCTTTCAGTTTTTCGTTTACATTACTTTTAGTACTGACAGTAGGTGTTTGGACAGTTGATGTTTGGACACTAGGGGTCTGAACAGCTGGGTCTGGTTGTTGAAGAATAAACTCAACATCCCCTTCCTCCTTTGGAGACTTAATCAGTTTGTTAAAGATAGGAGGTGGACAAGTTTTGTAGTCAACCCCTGGTTTCCCTTCCAAATTTTCAGGACGTTTTTCTTTCAAAATATGGTCCAATAGATATGATGCAGATGAATAACTTCTAACTTGTTGGTTTAAAGTTTCAAAACTGATTTTAACAGAAGCATTTTCACGTTTAAGAGCATCAATATCTTTTAAATATTTATTGATCGAGTCCTGTTTGTTTAACAAAGCAATTTCCAAATCACTTACTTGTTTTGCCAAAAGTTTGTTCTTTTCTGAAAACAGTTTTTCATTTCCCTTAACGATTTTGTTTTTACGAAGTTCATCCACAAGATTGTTATTTTCTTGGCTGAGCTCATTTACTCGTTTATCTAAAACAAAACAGTTTGAACAGGAAGTTACTGAAGTTTCAGATTGTACCTTTGATGACTCAGTTGTTCCTGCCATCATTGCGAACTCTCTTTTAGGCACTGGTGTTTCTGATTCTGTTGAAGATTCTTCAGATGATTCTTCAGATGTAACCGACTCCTCCCCGTCACTTTCTTCATTCAGATTCAAAATCTTTACAACATTTACTTCAGCATCAGATGGATTGGTTTCAATTTGAATTCCCCAATCCAAGCCTTCGTCAGCTTGAAAAACCAAGGCCTTAACATCTGAATTCTCAGTACCAGTATAGGTAGTCGAGCCAGTCGTCACCAAGGCCGTATTCTTGTTTGTTTCAGGAGCGTTTCTGTTCATATTCCTGTTTTGCTGATCTCTGAATGGATTTTGAACTGTTCTTGGTTGTTTTGGCTTTTCACAATTTCTAGCAAAATGACCCTTCTGTCCACAGTTGTGACAAGTAATCGCTGACATGTCGAAGCCATACTTAGTTTCCTTGTTGGCTCCGATTGGGTTACCAGTCTTTTTCACATACTCTTTAGCCCTCCTGACGAGATTAGCGAAACCCCACATAATGTCGATTCGTTCCATCTCATCACGATCAATCTGCTCATAATCCTCCCCAGTTAAGTGTACATTTCCAATTTTACCCTGCAACAGTTGGTCATAAGATCCAACTAAAGCACTCAGCATAGCCATATCTTCATTTACACCCTCCACATTTCCTTTATGAAAATGCTCGACTTTCAAACTTGTAAACGCTGATTCTGAACTTGCTTGAGCTTGAGACTTCTGAACCGGTGTACTTTGACTTGAACTTGAGTGTGAACATCCCAAATGTCCTGTATGATTTGACGCATTTGCAGAGAATGCTGTCTTCAGTGGAGCATGAGTAGGAGTGGCTGAAGGTGGATCAGCATAATACAATGAGGGGTCTTGAGTGTGTCCCTTTCTTTGAGCACGAAACTTGTCATCCTGCTCCTTCTCTCTTAGCTTAGTAAAAAGATCATTCAAAGTTGTGCGAGCAAGATAGCCACTTTCCTTTAGCATCTCAATATATCCATTCCAGCTGTCTGGCAGAGCGTCCGCAAAACATTCTACTCTTTCTGCACCAGTTGTCTCTACCGAATATCCGTTCATCTCACTAATCAAATGCTGAAAACGTATGATAAGGTTGAATAGAGACTCTCCATGTAAGCAGGTAAAATTGTCGAATTCCTTTTTCAGTGCTCTTCCCTTCATAGATTTCAACTTGTTGTTTCCCTCACAGTCTAACTCAAAAGCATCCCATAACTGCTTCGATAGCTTGTGTGTCTTGTATTGATGAAACACAGATCTAGGGATAGCTTGACACAAATAAGAATAAGCCTTTTTCTCTATATCATAATTCTTCCTTTGTTCCTCTGTATAATTATGAACGGCAATAGGGTCTCCATTTTCACTAACTGGTGCATTATATCCATTTTGAATCATATCCCACATTTTTGAATCCAATCCTTGGATGTGAATTTCGAATCTAGGTTTCCAGTGTGGGTAATCGTCCATAGTGATGAGTTTTGGAACCTTGTTAATGCTTCCAGTTTCAGCGTCATTGATTAGCATTTCAGACATCTTAGTGTTGGTACTAGCCATTGCGTATTCCATCCAAAATTTTAATAATTTGATTCTGTGTCAGGTCCGTGCGAATGAATAAGTGCTACGTACGAATGAAGGACTTGATACGTACGAATGAAGGTGATTCGTACGAATGAAACAAGAAACCTAAGCTCTACACGAATGAGTGATTCGTACGGATGAACTGAGCGATTCGTACGGATGAAATTCTATTCGTACGAATGAACTGAACTTTGAACGAATGATAAACACTTATATTCGCACGGATGAATTCCCTATTCGTGCGAATGAGACCTCTATTCGTACGAATGAAAAACTGTCAAGAACTTGGTTCGTATGCGCCGTGAAATTTTAGGGTTTTTCAAAAAACTCGATCTACAGGTCGATTTTCTAAACCAAAACGATTTCTATTTGTCCAGATCTTAATCTAAATGACTCAGAAACGTTCTAAGACACTAAAAACAAGGTTTTTAACGTAAAATTCCAAACTTTAAGAAACAATCAAAAACGAAAAATCTTAAGAATCGCTAGAAGAACGTTGATTTCTACAACCAATGCTCTGATACCACTTTGTTGGGGTTGTTCGGATCTTATAGTCAACGTTGTATCACTAACCTAGCGGAAATAGATCAATGATTATCTAGCGAATATGTAACCGTCGGAAACAAGATCGAACCAATGATAATTGATAAGATTGGACCTAAGGAAGACTATTCGGATGATTGTTTAGACTTTACTAAACGATTTGGAACACAAATAAAATAGCAGCAGCAATTCGACACACACACAAAACCTAGCAAAAACCTTAACGCATGCTGAACCCTAAGCTGGTATATATAGGCCCAGCATTTCATTCGTACGAATGTAATCATATTCGTACGAACGAACTCTTATTCGTGTGAACCATCGTTGGTTCGTACGAATGAAACCTTCATTCGCACGGATATCATCCTTATCCGTGCGAACGAGTTTGAATATCATTTAAACATCACAAACACATATTCGATTAATTCAAACAAACAATTAATCAAACATTCGATATCGATATTCAACTACACAATATAAAGACTGATATAGAACGTTAATGTACATACGAATCTAGTAACTACATAAATGCACCTACAATAACAATCCTATTTAAGGTTGTGGTCTAAACATCCGCTTACTCATATGTTGTTGTGTTCTTTCTAAGATGGTGAGAATATATGAAGCATATAGAAATACCTTCTTCATTGAGAAAAAGGGAATACTGGGAGAAAAGCTCCAAGATACAGGCGAGGCTTGGAATTCGAGACCTGTGGATACCATGGACAAATAATCATTAAAGTCTTGGTCCTCTGGTATATCCACAGCTTCAACATCAAACAGTATCCAATTATGTGTGGAGGTCCTGCTGTCATGTGTGACAGTGTTCCTCCAGGGAAGCATGGCTCCGTTGGCCCTCAAGTACGTCCCACTACAACCCGCCTTAAGCTTAACTTGAAACCCGTCCCTCAGCGGCTGCCATTCGATAGCAAGCTGCTCCTTTGTGTTTTCAGGTAAGGTTTGGAAGATTTTCTTTCCTGTCATGCCTAGAAGGAAGGGTGTGTTGGAGGCTGTTAAGTAACGCCCGTAACAGCTTTTGAGACGGATCACATGGTTGTTTGACTCAACGTGTTCAACCAACCAACGTGTTCCTGCAGCGCTCTGGCTTTGGCGGACGGTCTGCTGGTCGTGGTCAGCCACCAAGTATTTGTCTAGATGAGTTTTCAGTCTTACAGCGACAGCTTTCTCAAAGAATTCCATTTTGATCGATCGATCGGAGAGAAACTAAAGTTAATATATGACTTGTAAGTTAAATTAATATATGAAATAGTCAGTTGTATTATACATTTTTTAGATTTATTTAAGCAGCATGATGAGGTGTGCAATATATTAAAAAAAAAAGAGAAAAAGAAGGGACTTGTCGAAATGTATTTGTCTTGATGATAAACCATGGGACTAAGAAAGGACACATAAAACAAGTCTTAACTCAACCCAATAAACTAATCAACCTTCCTTCCTTCTAGATGATGATTAAGATGATGCCCGTCATTGTCCCTCGTCTGATCTGATTATTAGTCAAGCCATGCCGAATAAGTTAATCTTTGATAACCCAGTTTACACTCTTAACACATTGAACCCATTTCACACTCTATCATGGTAAAACTTATTTTATTTTCTTGACCATAATATTATTTATCAATCGAAAAAAAGAAAACAACCACAGATGTTACAATCCACACACATATTTTACAATAAAACATAATAATAATAAGTTACAAAATGGTATCCTGCTCTTGCTCTTGCTCTTGCTCTTGCTCTTAAGTGAGTGTAGTTAGAAGTAGGCAGTCTCTAATGCCTTGGCTTTTTCACCTATTATCACGCTTTCAGCTTCTTTCCCCAATCTCAAATAACCCCTCTCCTGAAACCCATTACTATAAACTTTCAGCAAATACTTTTCAAATCATACAACCAACTCACTGCTAACACCACATTTCATGACTAATAAAAAACAAGCACGAGGGAGGATTTTATACCAACAAGCGCCACAAAAAGGGGGTTCCGTCTCTCTTCTTTAACTGCTTCTCAAGCACTTCAATTGCTACACATCAACAAACTTCTAGTATTAAACATTAAACACACAACACAACACAAACAAACAAACAGACATCAACATACCCTTTTTAGCATCTCCTGCATCGAGTAACATCACATACCAAACTTCATTAAACACATCAAGTTGTTCCCCAGAGGCACCCACCATCTGCAAAACAAAATCAATAATTATTCATCTTCAAAACCTTTATCTTATTGCTCATTTCTATCACAAGGAATCTCTTTAACACCTTACACTCGTTGGCATCAAATTCTGGACCAAGCACCTCTAAAGCTCTACTAAACTCACCTCGCCCATACTCATATGTAGCTTCTGCAAGCTAAAACCAAATAATTACAATAACAATTGCTGTTTTCGGTGGACTGTTTTCTAATTGATTACACTTCAATAATGAAAACCCCAACAATAGGTTCACAAGGAAGTTAAGTTAAGACAACACACCGTAAGTCCTTTTTGCATTATCTCACCCTTCTTCGTATTCATTGTAGACACCCTGTGTAGGGAATAAGACGTTCAGACTTCAGAGTAAGACAAATGACGATAAACGGGAGGGAAGGAGTGAGTTTTTCTAACTTTGATTTTAAGCCGTTGAGTAAATCTTGAGCCTCAGATGACTTCCCAGTACACGCTAACGCCCATAATATCAACAAATCAAGGTGCCACTCAAGATACCAAAAGGACTGACAAAGTGAAGCCATGTGTTAAATTGGATCAATTACTATCTGTTTGAAAAGATTAATTTTTAGAGATGAAAACACCAAAATGTTGATAAACTCACTTGATCTGATAGATAACCCGCTAAGGTCTTCAAATGATCTTCAAATAAACAGATTTTGCCTCTTACATGAACTCGTAATAACAAGCCAACTGCATTTAAGTATACCTAAAGGCCCACAAATGGCATATGATGCACCTATTTTATGTGACTCTGCTGGTGATAAAGGGAAAAAAGGAAAGGGTAAAGACCTCTACGGGAGTGGCGTCGCTTCTATCCAACTCTTTCCAGATGTGATGATCATAAACTTGACGGACTTTCTCAAAGGGAGCATTACCTTCCAAGTAACAAAGAGCAACATGCCACCAATTGTGAGTGATCCTACACATTAACATCTAATCTTAATAAAACTTAAAAGAATATGGTAGGTAATTTGGATGAGAAACAAAAGCAAGATTACATGAATGATGATAAATGAGACCAAGATTTAGAACATTGTTCCATAAATTGAACAGCTTCCTTAAAACGACAGTCGTATTGGAAAACATGGCACAACTGCATAAGAGATAGGTAGATTAAGTTGAGATGTAGTATAAATGTAAAGATGAGGTGTTACTTACAGCATGTTGTGACCATGGATCTTGGTTATTGATTTGGAGAGCTTTTTTAGCAGCAATCTCAGCATGTTGTATTTGTCCAAGTTCTAAAAGAGGAAAAGCAAGCATTCCATATATAAAAGGTTGGTGATTATTAAAAGGAAGTACCTGTTGAATGAGTTGTAAAGATAGATCGGGTCGACCCATATAAAAGCATAGTACTTGAGCTCTTTTTAAAGACAACAAATCCTTTGGAAAATGTTTCAATAAGTTGAGATGTAAATGAAAAGAAAGATGATCATCCCTATCTGGTGACATCAAAGAATCAATTGTTTCAAAAACAGATTTTTCATAAGGAGATGCATTTTCTAATTTCAGGAAGGCTGATTGAAGAATGGAAGAAGAAGAAGAGAAATGAGCAGCGAGGGAGAGGGCTAAAACACAGTTGGGATCGAATTGAATAGCTTCCATAATAACATGTCTATTCCGACCATAAGTAACAACCTCCTCATAATAAGAATTGATCTTTGAGATACAAGATGATGATTCCGTCTTTATTTCATATTCTCCACCAAAACTAGTATCCAACCTCATCATCATCATCCACTGTCTTCTTAGTCGGTTCGATTAGGGGATTAACTCCAGCTGCCTGTTACAATTCTCGAGATACAAACAAACAAATATGATGATCAATAATTTATAGCTATAGTTTATCTCTATTCTTTATATTTCTATTTTCACATAATCATACCAACCTTTTTTAATATATTTTCTACTATGTTAATATAAAAAAAAAAAAAAGGTCCTACCGGGAGTCGAACCCAGGTCGCTGGATTCAAAGTCCAGAGTGCTAACCACTACACCATAGAACCAATTCATGTCAACTTTCACATTATCTATATAAAAATCGTTAAATGTTAGCTAAAAAACAAAATAAAAGTTGCACCAGCCGGGAATCGAACCCGGGTCTGTACCGTGGCAGGGTACTATTCTACCACTAGACCACTGGTGCTTGTATTATTTATGAATAAAATCAAAGTAAGATTCATAGAATAAGTTTTGATTAGTTTGGAAAAACAAGTGGTTGGGAATATATATATATTTGAGAGTGAGTCAATAAAGTGTTACCAACTCCAACTCAAGCATTTTCATTTTGAGCTAAATAAAATTACTTATTCATTGTTGATAAACAAATATTGTTTGATAGTGGATTTGTATCCACCAACACTCACACAGATTTGATGTTGAAAGTTAAGTTATGGGTTTCTTGTTGGTATTCATCAATTATTATTATGTGTGAGTCAGTTAAATTACGAAAACATAAATGCAACTGCCACTGCCAAGGGAAGACTTTGTATACCAAATCCTTGCATACAAATATATAACTCTTACTGCATCTACTAGCAAAAATGAAACCTGTTTTTGTTTGGTTTCTGCTGCTGTCTCTTTGTCTCTTACTCATGCAGTCTTGTTCATTACCCATGTGTACTAACTTAAGTAACTCTCTCTCTCTCATTATATCATGATGTATGTATCTATATAAGTATGACTTACAGATTGATATGTGTGACTAGGGGCTCCTGTTGATGCAAAGGAGCACCTTCCATTTTGTGATGCTTACAATTCTCCCAATAAACTCTGTTGTGACTCAACTAAAGACTCACAACTCCAGATGCAATTTCAATCACTCAACATCTCTTCATCATCATTTCCACAATGTTCTGCTGCTATCAAATCAATTCTTTGTGCTGTATACTTTCTTTCCTTCTTTATTTTTCCTTTTTTTATTATGTCACCTCACCGCTACTTGTTTTATCTATTCTGCAGACATGCGACCAGTTCTCTGCTAACTTATTTACCCACTTTCGCTCTGTTCCACTTCTTTGTGACACCCCACCACTCTCCTCCTCTTTCTCAAACAAACAAACTAGTTTTTGTACATATGTATGGGACACATGCCAAAACGTCTCCATGCAAAATTCCCCATTCGCCCCTTCTCTACAAGCTCCTGGATTCCCTCAAAACACTTCTTCATCTAAGCTCACCGATCTCTGGCAATCAAGAAATGACTTCTGTTCTGCTTTTGCTGCTAATACACCTACACCAGATGATGATAATCATGATCAAACCACTCTATGTTTCAACGGTACACCAATACACCTTAACTCAACCCAAACCACCCCACCAAAAGGCATGTGTCTTGAAAGGCTTGGAGATAAAGGCTATATTAATATGGCCCCTCATCCAGATGCCTCGGATCGTGTTTTCTTCTCAGACCTCCCTGGAAAGATCTGGCTTGCAACTATTCCTCCACACGATTCTGGACAACCATTATTGGGATTAGATGAATCTAGCCCCTTTGTAGATTTAACAGATCAAGTCAAGTTTGATACAGTGTTTGGGTTAATGGGAATAGCTTTTCATCCAAAGTTTGCTGAAAACGGACGTTTCTTTGCTTCCTTCAACTGTGACAAAGAAAAGTCTTCAACGTGTTCAGGAAGGTGTGCTTGTAACTCGGATGTCGGTTGTGACCCTTCTAAAATAGGAGGAGATCACCCGTGCCAGTATCATAATGTCGTAGCAGAATACACTGTTAATGGGACAGCTTTAAACCCTGCAAAGGTAACATGCATGTTACACTTCATTACTCCACATTTATGTTCAACTGATTTTTAATATGTTTGTTTGTAGGCAACAAAAGGGAAACCTACAGAAGTTAGAAGGATATTTACGATGGGGCTTCCGTTTACAAATAATCATGGTGGTCAGATTCTTTTTGGACCTGCTGACGGGTATCTGTATATAATGTTGGGAGATGGTGGGGGCAGAAATGATCCATACGGATTTGCTCAAAATAAAAAGTCCTTACTCGGAAAGATCATAAGGGTAGATGTAGATACGATACCAAGTAAGTCTATATTTTGTTTTACTCTCCGTTTGCAAAGTATAAAACCTTTTAAATATCGGTTTATTTTTTTGCAGAGGAATCAGATGATATAAATCTATGGGGAAATTATTCAATCCCGCGTGACAATCCTTACTCTGAAGATAAAGAATTGTTGCCAGAAATATGGGCTTTAGGACTCAGAAATCCCTGGCGATGTAGCTTTGACTCAGAAAGGCCTTCATACTTCCTCTGTGCAGATGTTGGTCAGGTTACTAGTATCAGTATCACCTCTTACTTTTCACTTTCTTAATGTTTTTGCAATAGTATGAGCTGACATGAATTTGGTTGAACAGGATCTTTATGAAGAGATTGATGTTATTACAAAGGGTGGCAATTACGGCTGGAATATATACGAAGGCCATCTTCCTGTTGAGACTCAAAAATCGTCCAACGGAAATATGTCTGGTTCTACTAATAATCTTATCTTTCCAGAAATAGGATATAACCACTACGACGTAAACAAAAAAGAAGGTTCTGCTGCAATATCCGGCGGGTACTTTTATCGTTCTACTACAGATCCCTGCATGTATGGCAGGTAACACAATTTTCTTCCAACTTAGTACTTTTCACCAGCCTCGTGAAGACTTTTCAGTTTTCATTTTCACTTTTTAATACAAAATTCAACGATTCTAACTATAAAAGGATGGTCAGTTACCTGTATGCAGATCTGTACGCCACTGCTTTATGGGCAGCTGCTGAAACTCCAACTAATAGCGGCAACTTTACCACCACGTCAATCCCTTTCACTTGTGCTCATGATTCTCCATTAGAGTGTAACTCTGTACCAAATACTAACTTGGCTGCTTTAGGTTACATATACTCATTTGGAGAAGATACTAAAAAAGATGTATATATTTTGGCAAGCACAGGAGTCTACAGAGTAGTCCGGCCAAGTCGGTGTAATTACAGTTGCTCAAAGGAAAAAGCAACACAAGTTGAAACTCCTCCTACAACTCCACGTTCTTCAAGTGGTAATCAGCTCACCGCCCGATATATGGAGTTTGTATGCTATGTCTCTTTCATACTTGTCTTAGTAGGCTTTATGGATGTGAAAAACATAATGATGTAGATTCCACATATTGTGCGTTGTAAGACATTTGAGAACCCGATATATATATTTCCTAAGTTTTGTACAAGAACAGTGAAATATGTTTGTTAAATCACTATGTACATATCTTTGTTGTTAACTGTACTGACTCACAAAAATACACACAGGGAGAAGAGTCCAATGTTTGGAACGAACAGGGAATCAGCATTTGGGTAGTCACTAGATGATTGATTCTCAGGTTTGGTAGCGTTTTACGGTAAAATAAAACAACCTTAACTACCATAATTAAGTGTCATAAAAAGCTTGTACATATTTGAATAAGGTTGAACATAAAAAGATTATTCACATATAATAAATGTACATACGTGTTAGACTATAACAATAACAATTAAAAGTATAAATATAAATCGAATGCGATTGTTACAATTATTTATATTTTACCTTTTCAAGGCTCTTTTAAACAATGGTCAATATATCAAATACAATCATTACAAAAGATAATTCATCCACCTATATATCTTTGGTAATATATTTCTACTCGGTATTAAAAATAAAAAGACAATAGCCTTCATCCTCCTCTCTCTAAGCCTTTCTCAACACCACAAATTCCCCTCGAGACTTTCCTTGAAATTACACAGATTAGTTTGGAATACGACTACTCCATCAATCCGTGTATTTCAGTCAATGATGGTTGAATCAGAATGAATACATCATAATAATCGATAAATGAATAAAGATTACCATGTTGACACTCTTCTTGTGATGATCACTTGCTTCTTGTGATTACATAATAACCAATATAAAGTTTCAGGCACCTAACTTTTCATCATCGCCAAGAGGTTAAGGAAGCTTTCATGACCTAGGAGAAGCCACAACAGAATTCCCTTTTGATGTGTGATTAGGAGTCCATTCATTCCCAGTATTCTGGGGCAGAAAGATAGGAGAAATATCTTAGAAAATGTTGTTGAATTTTGCCTACAAGAATATAGATAACAAATAAATACCACTAAATTATAGCCAGTAAGATCATAATTAGAATATAATATACACAAGAATATACCATGTATTAAATTCATCTGGGGAAAAAACAACAATCCGAACTTCTGACCCTGCACCACTGAAATTAATCATTTGGATTGTCAAACCACGTTTTCAGTCACCATTCTTATCCACAATACTTTTCTCTATTGCTTCATCGCACAGCTCAAGAGTCAAATCCAGGTTCCCTTCGTTATAGTTCATATCCATAAAGAAATTGTATAATTCTCTATCTGCAACTAAACCTTTTCCCCTCATTTCCTCAAACAGATTTTTGGCCTCCGTATATTTTTTCCTTTTAATAAAACCCTTGATGAGAGCATTATAAGCTTTAACTGTGAGGTCATACCCTTTCTCCACCATATTTTTATGCAAAAACCAAGCCTCTTTCATGTTTCTCGCCTTACAATGGCCTCTAATAAGTATATCAAAGGTGTTGGCATTCGGGGAGAGACCTTCACCCAACATCCCCTTGTAGATTTCAGTAGTTGTGTTCATATCATTCCGGATACAGTACTGTTTCATAAGTGAATTGTATGTGGTGGCATTTGGCATTATATTTTTTTCCAACATCCATGTCAGAAGTCTCTTGCCATCTTCTAACATCCCTGACATACAGAATCCGTTCATTAAAACATTAAATGTAACAACTGTGGGTTGAAGCCCTTTATCCAGCATTTTCCGAAGAATCTCATGAGCCTTAACCATGTCTCCTGCCTTACAATAAGCATCCATTACAGTTGTGTATGTATATGTATCAGGATAAATGCCTGCCACCACCTCCATATCTTCCACTAGCTTTATTGCTTGTACAATATTTCCAGATTTACAAAGACCGTTAACAAGTGAATTATACGTAAATATATTCAATTCAAGTCCCTTTGCACACATTTCATGAAGAAGTTCATTTGCTGTATTTATCTCCCCTTGTTTGCATAACCCGTCCACTAGTGCAGTATAAGTAACAACATTAGGAGTCAGACCATTCTGAACCATCTCGTTATGAAGTGAAAATGCTTCCTTTATCTGACCATCCTTGCAGTAACCATCAATAAGTACTGTATAAGTTACTTCATCTAAATCCATTCCTCGACAACGCATCTCACTGAATATATTATACGCTTCAGATATCTTTCCCGCTCGACAAAAACCAGATAAAAGTGCGGTATATGTTACCCGGTCAGGAAAAATATTCTTTCTACGCATCTCCTCAAGCAGCCTATATGCACAAGTGACATTTCCAGCTTTGCAGAAACCGCCAATTAGTGTTGTATACACTACCTTATCAAGAAATATTTTCTGGCATATCATCTCCCTGAGAACCTTCTCTGCATCCATCACTCTACCAATCTTACACAAAAGGAAAACCGCACTGTTAAGTGTAAACATGTTTGGCTTTAATCCTTTTATTTGCATTTCTTCAATAAGTTTCAGAACTACGTTATACTCCCCAATCTGACAGTACCCATTTATCAAAGTGCTATAACTAACAGGATCTGATATGTAGCCTCGCAACTCCATTTGAAAAAGTAAATTATGAGCTTCTTTCACTTTCCCCATTCGACAAAGGCAGTGAATCATTATATTATATGAAACTGTGTTCCAGTTAACACCATTTTTAAAGAATTCAGTAAAGATGCGTGGTGTTGTCTTACGGACATGAATATTCTCCGACATCTGCGAGAGAAACAAATTGCAGGAATCAACAGAGATTATTACCCCGTAGTTTAACATCTTATAGAAGAGTTTTTTGGCAGCATCAAGTATTCCAACTTGAACCAGGACTTGAAAGAATAAATTAAAGACATGTGGATTGGAACCCCAATCCTTGTACGTATATATGAGCTTGTCCATGAAAAGGGAAAACGGGAGAGTAGCATCTACATTAGGGTTAGTCCAAAAGTCATGAATAAGTTGATGAGCTAGTTTTGGGTGGTTTGCAGCAACAGAAATTTGAATGATAATGCAACGAGCCTCGAGTGAAGGAGGTCGGCGTAAGCAGAACCAGTGAAAGAAATTTAAAACTAAGTTGTAGTCGTTCTTTATATCCATGAGAACCCAAATAAAAAGGTCAGATTTAAAGTTTGATTGAAATGGGCTGAGTATTTGATGTATGGGGTGAAATCGGCGTTGCTTGATGGTGGTGCATATATTGTAGACAAGTTGGGAATCTTTGAGAGTAGGTTTTTTGGGGGAATAATCAGGAAATAGTCTGGCATTGGATGAGGAGAATTTGCGTGTTGAAGAATTAGAGAATATTTGAAAAGATGATAGTGGGAGGCGATATCTGATCATCATCCAGCGCCATAAAGAAAGAAACCTGTTAAAGAAAAATGACATCAAACATCATTTTTGGGGGGAGTGGCATTTTATCAAACAGGTGGTGGGCATTTCAATCAATTCAAAATAATTATGTTATAAAGTTTCAATATCAAAATAACAGTAAAAGATAATAATGAAACTTACTAAATCATCATCATTATATAGGTATATGAGCCTCCGGCGGATGTTTCCGGTTACGATGGTAGGTTTACTCTACCTTCTTTTCAATTATTACAAAACTACCCTTCCTTTTCTTGATAATTATGTACCACTATATAGGTACCTACGCATAAATGAAGTAATGAACCAAACATTTAGCCTACTTCTAAGCAAAAAGCAAAAGACTTATTTGTGTTCGTTTGTTTAGTATCTAATGTCAACTACTTAACTAGGATAATTATGTTATTATTACTATAATATGAGATAATGATAATTTATCATCAATTGATGTTTGTGTATGTCAGTTTTTGTTTATTTATAATGATTATGTAATTAGGTCCATCTATGGTCTTTTATCTTTGTGAAACTTAGGTGTTGTTCTTTTAAACCAAAGGTTTTTCTTCTGAATCTGAATATCAGCTCTGAATAATCATAGGTGGTCCAAAACTCTGAATCTGAATCAATATACTATGTTCTTTTTTCCTTCGTAACATCTGTTTTACTATATTAGTACTAAACTGTTACATTTATAAATCGTCTTAAATAAAAACATTCATAAAAATGTTCAAACATAGTGGCAACATTTTTCAAATAAAGATAATATTCAAACAACATTTTCAACATTTTGCATTAATTGTGCCGCAAGTTGATCTCGACAATTGATCATATATTGTTGATCTGTTGTATTTCCATGTGGTTGAACCTCGTCCTCATCGTACTCGTTCCCATCTTGTACATTCTCGTTAGCATGTACTTCACCTCGATCATATTCGGAGCAAAAATTATCACTTAATCCTTCTTTTCGTATAAAATTATGAATAGCAAAGCATGTGTTGGGATAGGGTAGTTATTACGCTAAGACGAACCATGCCTTCGTCCAGTCAACTACCGACAGGGATAAGACATAGAAAAACAGGAGTCACGGAGGGACGAAGGGTTAACGGAGAGTCTCAAGAAGCAGGAACATCGAAGAAGGCGCAACATTAATTATGGACAAGACAAGTGATGACAGCATTTAATGAAGAAGAGCGTGGGAGACAAGACGCCGTCCACGCGCTTCTGCATTTAATAACCGTCACAGTCAGCTGACCGGTGTGGAGGAAAGGCAGCCACGTCGCTGACACGTATGAGGTGACGGATGAGACAGACCGGTCCTAAGGGATTACCCGAAGGGTAATGACCGAAGGCTTACTATATAAGGGCGAGTCCAAGGAATTGAGAATGGTCGGTCAATTCTTGTAACACACTTATTACTAATCATTTAACTGGTTGTTAGAACATTCATGGTATTCAATACTCAATCATTTGTATCATTGAATGCTTTATCAATACATTTAATATCGCATTAGATCTCTAACATTCTTTTCCCCCCTTCGTCTGATACCGGACGAAGGGTCCATCATACAAAAATTTACTTTAACATTGGCGCCATCCGTGGGACCTTGTTGTTAATCAGCGACAGATTCTGGAGAAACATGGAAAAAGTACCTCAAGATCAGCTTGAAAGAGGACTAGCCCAATCTGTCACCCAGGAATCTGCTGAAGACACAGGGCCACCCCCGATATTCACCTTAGAAGCAAACGGGCTGATGAGCCCAGCCACACTGGAGGCTCCTAATCCTTACATACCCAGTGCAAACGCCAGCCATGGAGGAAAGGAGGTGTTCACAATGCCTATGAAAGGGATCGAACCAAGAAAACGTACACGCCTGGTCAAGGACATAGAGAGAGGGATGCTACAAGGTAACGGAATCAACCGAAGTGTCAATATGATAAAGAAAGACTTGTTGTCCCTCAAAAGAAAAGAACCCGATCCTATATGGATGAACCAAGAAATAGCCTTTCCCCCCAAGAGCGAGTGTTGCCCTTTGGATCCCATCATAG
>CAJVGC010000590.1:103949-161074 GCA_910822075.1 Senecio squalidus | reverse complement strand
ATGAAGGGACAAATCTTGGCGGATTTCTTAGCAGAAATACCGTTGCCACCGCCGCCTACTCAACAAAGTCAGGAAAGGACGAAAGAACCGGAACAGGAGAACCAAGGGAATCCCGGGGAGACAAAGGAAGTATGGACCTTGTTCACAGATGGAGCATGTAACTCAACCGGAGCAGGAGCGGGGGTTCTTTTAATCAACCCCGACGGGGCAGAATTCACTTACGCCCTCAAATTCAGTTTTCCCAACACCAATAACAATCGGAATATGAGGCACTCTTGGCCGGGCTCAGGATAGCAGCCAAAATGAAGGTAAAACATTTGGAGGTAAGCGTAGATTCTTCCCTGGTAGCGAACCAAGTAAATGGAGACTTTGAGACAAAAGGGGAATCCTTGGTTAAATATAAGGGATTGGTAGACAAGTTAAAGGTAAGCTTCCGGAGCTTCAGTATAAAGCAGGTACCGCGAGAAGAAAATGTGAAGGCCGATGCAGCAAGCAAACTGGCCTCATTAACAAACTTGACCTTTCCTCACACATCAAATAGCGTGTTAGTCGAAACGCTAAAAGAGAGGTCGATTGACGCCAAGGAAATACATGCTATCGTGGAAGAAGAAGGGCCTTGCTGGATGACACCCATCGTGCGATTTCTGAAGGATGGTTCTCTGCCAAACGATCAAACCGAAGCCAGGAAAATCAGGGCCAAAAGCCCTATGTATTTCCTCGACGGAGAAACCCTTTACAAGAAATCATATTTGATGCCGCTACTTAGGTGCGTCGGTCCAACGCAGGCCAACTACGTCATCAGAGAGGTGCACAATGGGGCATGTGGAATGCACTCTGGGCCAAGAGCCACGGTAGCAAAGATTATGAACCTAGGGTATTATTGGCCCTCGATGTATCGGGATGCAACTGATGAGATCCAGAGATGTATCAGTTGCCAGCGATACTCACCGGTGCCTAAATTGCCCAAACACTCCCTAGTTTTCTGTAACCTCAGCATGGCCGTTTCAACAATGGGGTATTGACATAGTGGGCCCCTTTCCGGTAGCCGCCGGAGGAGTAAAATTTCTGTTGGTAGCAGTGGACTACTTCACCAAATGGGTGGAAGCAAAGCCATTAGCATCAATTACCGGACCTCAAATTAAAAAATTTGTTTTTGAAAACATAGTGTGCAGGTTCGGTTTACCAGGGATCTTAATATCAGACAATGGGAAGCAGTTCGCTGACAATCCACTTAAGTCATGGTGCAAGGAAATGAAAATCCAGCAGAAGTTTACATCCGTTGCCCACCCACAAGCCAATGGCCAAGTAGAGGGCGCTAACAGAAGCATAGTGGAAGGGATCAAAACTCGCTTGGATAAGGAAGGAGGCAGCTGGTTAGATCATTTGGTGCATGTCCTATGGGCTCACCGAACCATGGTCAAAACAAGCAACGGCGAAACCCCTTTCAGCTTGACTTACGGGACTGAGGCGGTTATCCCCGCGGAAATTGGTATGCCTACCCATAGAGTGCAAAACACGGAGGCCAATTTTGAAGACCTTCGCCTTCATTTAAACCTCCTGGAGGAGAGAAGGGAAATAGCGGCCATTAATGAAGAAACGTACAAAAGACAAGTGGAGGGATATTACAACCAGAGGGTAAGGCCCACCACATTCAGACCAGGGGATTATGTACTCCGAAGCAACGAAGCTAGTAGGATTGAAAACCAGGGCAAGCTAGGACCTAACTGGGAAGGCCCTTACCAAGTAGCCGAAGCCTACGGGAACGGGGCATACAAGCTGAAAACGGTCGAAGGGGGCGCGGTCCCAAGGACTTGGCATGGAAACCTCCTTCGACGATGCTACATATAAACGAATTCAATCGCCTGTAAACTTCCCTATGAAAGCATGTAACGGCAGTGCCCGATTATCATTTATAATATACAAGCTATAGTTGCTACCCACTTTAGGGAGTAACAATTTTCTCAACACATGGCAAATTTCTAAGACCATTGATTAAATTATGATAGTAAGTAGTTAATGATAACTAAATTCCTAAGAGCACCATGCTCTTAGAGACAAAGGGGAGAGTGCCCTCTCTAATAAACTCCATGTTAGTCTGATACTCTAATCCTAACATAGACAGGTTTGAGCAGCCTATGTAAAAAATCACTCCGGGCTGGTCTGAGAATATCCCAGTATCGAAAGGGTCGAGTAACCTCTCTAATTAACTCAGTACCAATAAAAAATATGTTACGGCATAACGTAACACACGACATTCGTTTAAGACACATCCTGAGAAAATAATTATTATGATGAAGGACGCTTCTCAAAATAAATATTTAAACTTAGAGATAAAGTAAAACGAACACGCAATAATACAAGAAGCCAGGTTATCATTAACACAAAAGGGCCGAAGCCATGGTGGTTACACATTGGCCGAAGCCATTACAAAAACAAACAAATTGAAGCCCTAGCAATCTAAGGCCGGAGGGGGAGCTGGGTCTAAAACCTTGAGTTCTTCAATAGACAAATGTGAGCTAGCCCGGAGGAGGTCAAGGTAAGGAAAGGACAAATGGGGCAGAGCCGCCACTGCTTCTTCATATGTTTGATCAGCTTGGGATCGAAGGATGGAATCGTTGTCATGGGCGCACTAAGCTGGTGATAGCGGTATCCCTTCCTTACCCCGTCGACAAAGCCCGAAGCAATGGCACAAACAGTGGCGTGACCGTAAGGGGCAGAGAATTCGTGGCTGGAACGAAGCTTGTTAAAGAAACCTTGCATCCCATCACCCATCACCCAGTCCACCTTAGCCTGCAGCCCTTCCCTGTCAGATACGGCCGCATTGTAGTCCTCCTTAACCTTCGCCAGCTCATCCTGCAATCCTTCCTTATCAGACCGGAGAGCATTGTTGACCTCCTTAACCTGCTCAAGCTCCTCCTGCAACACGTCAATAGTTCTCTTCGCATCGGCTCCTTCATGTTGCAGCTGAGACTTGAGAGTCACCTCAACCTTCTCCATTCTCTTCAATTCCCCTACCATAAGGTCCTATTCAGACTGGCTTATCGTCTTCATGCCTGGGGCAACAGCAGGGGCTTTCACAGCTTCAGCCAAAGCAGAGTTTTCTTCACCCACCTTTTCCAATTCGGTGAGGGTATCAGCTAACTGCACAACCAATTTCTTGCAGTACCTAGTAACCCTCCTCCGTTGGCGGTAGTAGAAGCATGCCTTGCGAGAGAGGGAGGCACTGGTCTTTTCCAAGGAAGCAATCATTACATTCTTCTCCCCCAACTCAGTCTTTCGCTCAACAAGTCGCTGCTGAAGCTTCGAATATCTCCCCAAAAGTTTGCCATAGCGGGCCCTCATGACAGTACCCCCTACAGCCACTTGGGTTAGCATCAAATCCATCCTCGCCATCACCACCTCATCGGACTTCTTCTCCCAGGGCTTTGTCTCTGCCGGGGTCGCAAAATGGTCGAGCATACTCCGACAGATATCTATGTCTTGCATGCTGCTGCTGGGGACGGCATCCCAAGCCGGGACATAAGGACCCTCGACATCGTCAGATGAGGGGGGATCAGAGCCCCTAGGAGAAAGAAGGGTAATCTCCTCTAAATGATCGGCCCTATCACCCTGGGGGCATTCCTCAGAAATGTGGCCACTCTCACCACATTTGTAACAGCTTCTGTCACCACCACCACTACCTTCAAAAACCTCCTGGTCCTGCACCATAACCTCCGGTTCAACAGACCTCTGCACAATGACCTCCGGCTCAACCACTGCCGGACTGACAATCCCCTCCTGCCTAGTGGGACTCTGTACCATAGCCTCCGGTTCGGTCATCATAGGAATGACCATTTCCTCCGGCCAACAGAGCCATGCACTGTGGCTTCCGGTTAAGTCACCACCGGAGGGATCATCTCCTCCGGACCAGCAGGTCTTTCATTAAAATAACAAAATAAGTAAGAGACCGTGACACAGGTGCAATGGAAAACCAAGGGAAAACCCTTACCGGAGGGGGGAGCAGAAGAGGAAGCAGCCTGACGTGCTCCATCCATCTCCACCAAATTTTGAGGAGTAGGGACTGCGGGAGTGACAGTAACAGACTCTGCGGAGCACCAAAAATCAGACTGACGAATAGACTCAGAAGAAGAGGAGGATAACACTATAACCGAAGGAAGAGAAGAGCAGGGTGAGGCCGAAAAAAAGGGATAAACAACACGACCAGACCCTGACCACTCCTCCTCCTCTTCGGAAGTAAGGTCAATATGTGTACCTTTTCTTGCAGCCTTCTTATGCCGGTGGGACTTACTGCTGGACGCTTCGGTCCGAACCCTCTTTCTTTGCTTGGGAATGGAAGTCTCGGCTACTGCCTCCTCAGTCGACGCCGCCGGAGCAGCAGGAAGCAGCGAGCGTAGAGTAGCCGAAGGCTCCACAAACCTGCCTCCTACCTGCTCGACTATCCCCTTCTCTTCAACCGCCAGCACAACCCGAGGGAAGTGAACACCCTCCAAGCTATCAAGTTGCAGATACTCCAGCAGCGTCAACGCTAATAAAGTAGAAAAAACATATATGAATAACGGAAATAGAGAAAGAACAACAAAGGAAAAGACAGGAAACTCACATTGGCTCCCAATAGCGATGGAAGGTTTGAGATTTAAAGGAACCCAGTTCCGGCACACGCCGGCCAAAATTAGCACCTCAGTGGGATAGGAGCGAACGTAGAGAGGATTCTCCAAGATAAGCTCCATCTGGGCCCACTCTGCGTCGGTAAGAGCATGAGCTTTATCCTTGAAACCTCCTGCAGTAACGGATCGCCAAGGTTTGGCAATAGGAGCAACAGAAGCGTCTACCCAAAAGAAGGACTCTTTCCACTTCTTAAGCCCGATAGGAACAAAGGAAAAACAATCCCTCTTTGCCCGGCGTTCAACCATAAACCAGTCACCATTACGAGCCAACTTGTAAAACTGGCGCCACAGATTAAGAGTGGCGTTGAAACCCAGCGCCCGACACAAGATCTCAAAAGACATAATCCTGAGAACGCCCAGGGGATTCATCTGGATGGGAGTAATCTGGTAAAACTCAATCACTGAAAGAAAGAACTCAGTAAAAGGCAGACGGAGGTTCGAGAATTCAAACCATTTGCAATACATGGCGATGAACCCCGAAGGACAATCCAACACCGTGTCCTTGAAACGGGGAGCCCTGGCACGCCAGTTGGCAGGTAACTCATATAACGCAGAAAACTTCTGGAAATCTTTCTGAAGAAGAGTGCAATAAGAAGTAGAAAGATCAGACTTACCCATTGTAGTGGTGGAGTATAGGCAAAACAACGAGCAATAGTGAAAAAAGGAAGAATAAATGGTTTAGAATTTGGAATTCTGGGCAAGAAAAAAGAAGGGAAGAAGAAGATTTAAGAAAAGGGGTAAAAGAAAACAACGAAAAGGATTTAGGTTTAAATAAGAAAAATCAGGAGGAGTGTAGGATAACCGTAGCGGCGCACGATAGGCACGAATCCCGAAAATCAAGGAGCGTCTGAAACTGTCAGAAAAGCGCGTGAGGGTCAAAAGAATGTCTAGGAGCAGGCGCGTGAAGGAAAACGAAACGGCGGCATTTATGGGAGATGTGACTTTGTAATGATAACTAACACAAGCACGTTGGCCCTTTGGGGTTATCAACGCAGCATGCAACGGCTACATTAATGGCCATGACAAGACAGCGTTTGACCCTTCACAAAAATGATAAGTCACCGTGAGACAGAGCAACGGTTACAGAGGAAATCAGAAGAGTCTAGTATAACGGTGCTAGGGCTCCGTCATACTAGACTGGGGGGGGGGGGGGGGGGGGGGGGGGGGGGGCATGTTGGAGTATATATGAATATACTCCAAAAAGGCAACTTCTCGCCCTAAAGGCTTCGGTAAGACTAGCTCCGACAAGTTCAACGAAGTGTCAGGCCGAAGCCACGAGCAGTAGGCCAAGCTGATGTCATCAAACCGCCAATCGCATCACGTGCTCTTCTGGCACAAAGCATCTGACAGAACGGCCAAAAGGACTGTACCACGTGGTACAACAGGAAAAGTACTGGGGGTTTGTCGACCACCTGCTGGGTATTAGGGTGGTGCCGAAGGCGCCACCTATGGACCAGATTTATCAAGGAGAGGAATATAGTGCGCCGAAAGAAGCATCAGTCTATTATCCAAGAGATAATAGACCGATGCACCACGTAATATAAAAAGAGCCAGACCCATTCTAGGAAAAGGGACTGGATCAAAAACACTCTAAATCAAGAACATTCTTCTTCAATGTTCTTGATTATTCTCACTCTCTTAAATACGCTAATCATTTAAAACTAGACCTGGCAAAGCTGACCCAAACATTAAGAAATGGGTCGGTTCGGGTCATTTTTCTTTACATTATGGGTTGATTTGGGTCTTCCAAAACCTAAAAAGAGGGTCAAATAGGTCATAGATATTGTTTTGCTGATTTTTAAAAGGGTCAAATGGGTCACCACAAGGGTTGTAAAAATCAACATGTTTTAGCAAAGAAAAAAATAAATAATGCGGACTGTTTTTTCCCATGGATTTTTGAAAACCATGCAAAGGTTTTCATATTTAAAGATGCAACATATCATTCACTGTTTTATTTATTAATTTCAATTTTTTCATTTTTCAATTGTACCAAATTTGTTCTTTAATTATTATCTCTTTATTTTAAATCATTATTATATTATTATTATTTTCATTTTTTAAATTTCTTGGTTTAAGTATTCAGTTTAGTTTGGTAACTCCATTTACTATTAATTACTTATTAATTTTGGTGGTTGTTTAATGTAAAAAGTCGAAGGTGTGTCTGATTTGTTGTTAGGATACACTCGTTATATAATAAAAGTTGTTTCACATGAATGCAACAATACGGGTTATACGGCAGAAAAAACAGTTTCATTTATTTTCAAAAAAAAAGAAAAGAAAATGGGTCAACCCGACCCAACCCTACGTGACCCATTTGACCCTTTTCACATTATGACCCTTTTTGACCCTAACCCGTTTTGACCCTAACCCGTTTTGACCCATTATCCAACCCGACCCGACCCGTCCATCTTGCCACTCCTATTTAAAACATATCAACTCTAAATTCCAGTGATGAATTCTTACTCTCACGCCCGAGCCTTATCGGGGACACCTCCCCGATAAGTCTTAGACGTTTATTTCGTGTGCAGATTTCAGAATAGAAGATATTTCTTGAAGATTGTTCGTGTTATAAATCCCCATGGATTCTTACTTCAACACTGGTGTTGTAACTCTCCGTCAACTTGCTATCTTTTTTTTATATAAAATAACTCAATAAACTCATGTTTATAAAACTTGGTATACATTAGAAGATGAGAAAAATATTAAAAAAAATGAGACCCACATTGAAAAGTACTCAGATTTTGGCTGTGTTTAACTGTTTTGTTGGTACACAGATTTTGTATTTTGGAGTGAAGTATATATTGCATGTGCACTTGCTACTTTACCGGCGTTATAACCGGCTCATCCATCACTTTCACATCAATTTTTGCATAAACACAAATGAAATATTTATCATTTGATATGAAAATCTTTCAATTTGACTTTTATTTCATTCGGATTATACTTTAAGTTACCATTTGCATATGTTACCTGAATTTTATTTTTCTAATATTCGTTTATATTCAAAATTGCAAAGAAAAAAAAATCCTTATGCTTGATTTGAGAGAGGTTTTTACTTTTATCTTTGTTGATGTGATTTTTCTTCTTTTTATTTATCGTAGAAATTAATTGACGAGTTTGTCAATTTTATTCTCATTTATAAGTGTTTTACCTTCGTTTGTAAGATCGTTACTAGCTTATTTCGAGATAATTAAATATAAACAAAAATAAATTAAAGTAGATTTTTAAGATGTAGACTTATGATTGTTTGTTTTGTTTTCAAAATTTTCTAATGATTTTTAATGATCTTAACGCTATCTTCTAATTAAAAAATAAGATTTTAAAAATATTTATATATTGATTCCGAGAATTTCGGGATTGTTTAGTTGTTTACACTAATCAAGTCTGAATTATTAAAAAAGAAAAAAAAAAAAGGTCTGAATTATTAAAGAGATTTTTTACACAATTATTATCCTGAGGACGTGCAAATGTGCAATCCGAATTACGTTATTCATCCACGTGGCATAACTAAACTGGGTGATGACGTGACTCACAAGTGGGATATTGTTTAATGACGTGGATCCACTAACAACATTTTGTGATATGTTGGCTAGGGGTGGTAATTCAGGTCGGGTTCGTGTTCACGGGTTCGGGTTCGCGGGTTGGCAGGTCAAAAACATTCAACCTGAAACCGACCTGTTTATATAAACGGGTTATAAATCTCAAACCTAACCTGTTTACCTTGAACCTGAATCCGACCCATATAACCTGTTTAATTAGACGGGTTAAACAGGTTAGCGGTTTAAATGGGTCAAGCGGGTGAAAAGAGGCGTGAGATTATCATCTAGTTTCTAGATGAGATTAATGATTTCAATTTACAAGAAGGCTTTTCATTTATCTATAACATGTATAGTTAATGATTTCAATTTACAAGAAGGTCTTTTCAATTTACAATATTTTAAAAAATGTTTTATTAATTAAACGGGTTGGCGGGTCAACCCATTTAAATTTTTACCAACCCAAACCTAACCCGTTTAATAAACGGGTCAATTGCGTCAACCTAAAACCGACCTGAAATTTATTTACCTCAACCCAAACCTGTTTATTTTCGTGTCGGTTTCAGGTCGAGTTTCGTGTCGGGTCGGAAATTGCCAGCCCTAATGTTGGCTATAGGTTGGTGTGATGACTACATAACTAACTTCTTTGTTTCTAATTCACCAAAAGGATAGAAAGCATCCTTAAAACTAATACACACTAAAATCGTGATAATTTGAAAGTAATTTACCTCCTTTGCGGTTGATGACCAGGGGTGCTACGGGACGGGTCTTCGAGTTATTAGGGTTTTGAGTTGAAAAAAGAAAATCTCTTGTGATATGTTTAATCCGTTTAAATCGTGATATAGTTGAGTTGTTGTGAAGTTGAAGTGAATTTGCAGTTGTTTGTTCTGTTTTTAATAAAAATATTATGCCTTTCTAAAACATATGAAAAAAACAAAAACTATACCCTATTGTATATATATACATTTCTCGAGCGTACGATGTCGTTTTCAACTTTTGCATATATATAGTTTACATTGCAATTAATACTAACAACAAACCGGTTTATTTTTAAACTTTTTACTTTCTTTCTTAGCCCACTTTCCTAGACTTTTTATCTTATGAAAATATATACTAATCAAGGCGAAAAAAGAGTATAAAATATGTATATTTATTTACTACCGAAATGTAAATATAGCCTTAACATTATAAATAATTAAGGATGAATTTACGCTTAATGTACATAAAAAATATAAGAAAAAAGGGTTAAATAAAAAGGAAATACTTATATATTAGGTAAAATTTCTAAATATCCTAACACTATGGTTTAAGGTTAATATATGGTTAATGTACAACTCAATAAGCATACTTTCAAAAGTTGGTGGAGAAAAACATAACCTTTGTTTCATGATCATAACACTCAAGGCTATATTTAGTATATTTCTATAAATTATGAGATTTTTATAGACATAAGTTACAAGATGTTAAGAATTATATATTTTAAGTGTTTATATATTTTATATTATAAAATGCAAATAAATAGTTTAAGATGTACATATAATTGTTTACTTATTTTAAATCGAACTCTATTTAGCCTAATTATTAGTTTTATATGCATTAACATTAGGCATTTTAAATTATACTTAAAAAGTTAATCAAAATATGAATCAAACCTCTCAGGTATAAGCACTTCAATCCTAACATATATAAAGTGCAATATTATATTTTACATATGTAGTAATAAATATAATATGTATCTATAAATCTAAAGACTACGAATATAATTTTACACGCAATTTCAAGTTATTTGTTGTTTAATGTGTTCTCAAGGTTTTTTTTCTGAAGAAATAAAAGAAAAGGTAAAATAAGCATAAAGAAAATAAAAAATGAAAAGAGAAAAGAGAAAAGAAGTGGAAATAAATTTGTTCCATTTTCTCTCTTAATTTTTCTTTGAGAATATTTGGAAAGAAAATATATTTTGTATATTTTTTAAAAATTAATCTTCAAATTATCTTTAAATAAATATATATCTTTTATATACATGTTTATCGTTTTTCATCTTTACTCGATACAACCGAGTCGGATCAAATTGTTGAATTCCTCATAGTTTGTTCTTTTTTTTTGTTTTTACACAAGTGAAATTTTTTAAACAATTTATCGTATACTTGTGTTTTCGTTAATTAATTTGTGTATTATGTAATACTCGTTTGATCTTGATGAGTTTTTTTAATTTATTTATATTGAATTATTTTAGTTGTGTTTATAAAGTGCATCACTTGTTTTTCGTTAATTAATTTGTGTATTATGTAATGATCGTTTGATCTTGGTGAGTTTTTATAATTTGTGTAGATTAAACTTTTATTTTAATTTTTCTTTTCTTTACAAATACTTCCACTCGGAAACGCGTTTTTAAAAATAATCTCATTTCTTCTATCTTATTTTTAGTTAAATTATTTTTCTTTTCAGTTTTGTTATTCCCTCACTAAACTCAGGAACATGGTGTAAATAAAGGTATTCAAACAAGTTGTGTTATAAATTGTAGAATTACATGTTCATGCTTATACTCCCACCAGAATATATACTTTAACAAATAGTCGCGAAAAAGAATAGCTATCGAAAGTTGTTGAGAAAGAAAAATTGATTATGATTATGGGTTGATCAATTTATTGCAACTTTTCAGTAATAATAGTTAATGAATGACATGTCTACAACGTTATAAACTCGCAACGAAGTGCATCAACCCACTACCCTTGTTCCTTACAATGCTCGTGATACACTCAGATAAACTTGCTGATTGTTAAACGAATCATAACTTCATTAATAAATAATAACTACATTTTTAGAAATTTTCAAAAGAGTAAATTGAAAAACTTAGTACTGAGATAAGCTTATTATAGTTATAGAAGTTATTCAGATTCGTGTAAAAATGTCATTATGATGTCCATCGTTACCAGAACAATGTCGATTATTTATGCACTCAAATTCATTTATATTTTTGTTTTTTTGTTAAATTTAGACCACAAAAAATATATATATTTATTTTTTCCTTTTCATTTTCCTTATTTTAAAGATTAAAATTTAATATGGTTAACTGGTCAAAAATCATAAATAATATTATAGTTTTGAATTAGTTGATAGGTATGTTGTATGTTGAGGTGATAGCCATGTGATTTTTGTACCATGCTATCAACCTCACTTTGTCATGGAGTTGAATTTCTTCACTATGATTTTTTATTATTATTTCATCAACAGTTTTTATTTTTTAATGGTATATTTAATTCTATAAACCTGCAAAAATATGAAATATGAACAGAAAAATAATGCACCGAATATTTTCTTCACCAACGTTTTTTTTTTTTTCCGTCTTAAATTCGACATCTAAAGTTTCATAAAAGTCCACATAAACGGCTGTGGATAGCAGTATAGCACATGCCTTAGAAATACAATTTTATCAAGAAATGTGTGATCATAATAGATACTCTAAATAATCATTAGTGATAAAACATTTAGTTAAAGATAATGTTTATAAGTAATAGACAACTTTTGTCGAGAACTAGGATCGGTCGCAAGGTTACATTGTATGAGAGCAATCGAACATATTACTTATATTAAGGGACAAAGGGTGAAACGACCTCTTGATATACTTACTTCAATAAATGAGTAAAATTATCAAATAAGTGTTATACATATGTTGTCTCTATTCTTTTGACATGTATAATTTTATTATTCTCTTAATAACATAATATAATGACATAATGACACCTGTAATCAAGTAATTACCATTCTTATTTTATCTTTTGTATTGATAATGAAAAAATAATACAATATTATGTTGTTTTTAATTTACTGTTAATGCCAGAAACAAAGATAGAAGAATGTGAAAGAGATGGTTATGTTGCATGTGGGTATAGTCGTTATTGGGACCTACTCAAGATTCACCCCAAGATCTTCCTCCTACGAAACTAACCACTAGCTTTTAATTCTTCTCAAAAATACCATTTCTTTTTATAAAAATCAACCTACTATCACATAAATTTATACTGGTTTCACAATTAAATAAGTAAGGAATTCAGACATGTATTATTGTATTTTATCTAAAAACAATTATCCATAAATATACGTGATTGTGTTCGTAAGGGGTAGCTCATATATATAGCCTATCAATTCCTAGTCAAACACAAAGCCCACAAAGACCTAGGGTAGACTCCTGGCGTCAGGCATGCCGACTCCCAGTCTCCCAACCGGATTTGTTCCTGATTTTCTGACGTCTGGTTGTTGTTCCAGGTTTCCAAACGTTACCACCATTAAAGATTGAACGTTACATTTTGGGCAACGTAATGTTATGGACGTTTAACCTTTAGGATAATCATTGAAGCAACGTAAAGAACATTGATGGCTAAATGTTTACCAACGCCTGAGTATGACCCTTATACATTGGCAGATACGTTCAATATACTCTATAACCTTAATTGTATTATTCATAAGCTTTACACAACGATATCACTTTTCGATTATCTTTACCACTCAACCGTTGACCACGTTATGCTCGGTAAGAGCTTAATAAGTTCGCACTACATAGCAGGATGTCTATAGGTTGAACCCCACAACATCCAAGTTTACTCAAACAACATGGATGATTATTTAAATTAATGAACGATTTTTATTAATGTAATAATATCATTATTCATATTGTAACCAATTAAACATCGTTTCAAAAAATATGTTTAGCAAAATCCATAATCATATTTATAGACGTTTGAAATTTCGAATTTATTTAAAAAACAGTTCATCATAAGTCACAGATACCTAATTTCTATTGTAACCAATCAGGTTTATTGCTTCTAAATATTATTAAACTCACTTAATTTGATTTGTTACTAAATAATTTTTAATTTTGCATTCGACATATGGTAGCAACCTACCGAAGGTAATCAACTAATTACAAAGTTTAGTGTTCAAGTCTTCTTAGAAACAAATATGTATAAAGGATATATTGTTACAAAATACAAATAACATTTACGTTATTTACCCATTAAAGAGAAACACACCTAATTATGGTCCAAAATCATAAACACGAGAAAACCAAAAATGTTTTTGGTCCCCAACAATAACAGTTAGTTGCGACGGCAGAATGTACCCCAACTCCCATAATTCCTCTATTTATACCACTTCACATTTCCTCTTCATTACAACAATCTTTTCATACTCAAACTCAAACTCAAACTCAAACCAATAATGTCTCCTTTACCCATTTTCACAATCATCTTACTCGCCTTCCACCTCCCGCTTCACACCGAAGCGGCCGGTTGGATCAACGCTCACGCCACCTTCTACGGTGGCGGTGACGCTTCAGGAACAATGGGTACGTCAATAAAACTGCGTTTTACCTTATTTTTTTCTAAAACATAAACAATTTGTCTATTCACTTATGTTAGTGTTTTAAAAGCACCTATTTACGTTTTACCTATTAAAAAAAAATTAATTTTAGTGTTTTAAAAAAACACATGTTTTGACAATTTTACCCTTACTAGGTAAAAATGTTAAAACGAAATAAAATAAAATTTTGACGTTTTTTACCTTTTTTGAGACAGGCGGAGCATGTGGTTACGGTAATTTATATAGTCAAGGATACGGTACAAACACCGCAGCATTAAGTACCGCTTTGTTTAACAGTGGTTTAAGTTGCGGTTCTTGTTACGAAATAAAATGTGTTAACGACGGTAAATGGTGTTTACCGGGCTCCATTTTAGTTACCGCTACCAACTTTTGCCCACCAAATAGCGACGGTGGTTGGTGTAACCCGCCACGTCAGCATTTTGACCTTTCTCAACCTATTTTTCAACACATTGCTCAATACAAAGCTGGAATTGTCCCTGTTGCTTACAGAAGGTATGGAAAAATTACTTAATTACCCTTAGAGTTATATTGTTAAATGTTAATTAATCAAACTTATAGGTATTATTGTATTTTACACATAAGATAGTGAGTATCTTGTAATTTCACCAATATTGGTAGTTTTCAGGGGTACTTCGGTAATTTAATACCTTAGGGGTATTTTGGTAATTTCCCCTGTAATTTAATTATCTAAGGGGTATTATGGGAATTTAACAACCTTAAGGGCATTCCTTATGAATATTTTGGTAATTTAACCAACTTCAGAGTATTTTGGTTATTTAAGCAAGTTGAGGGTATTTAGGTAATTTATCTATTTCAAGGGTATTTTGGTAATTTTAAGTTTTAAGGGTACTTAAGTCATTTAACACCCTCATGGATAGTATTTTAGAGACCTATTTACTCTCAGTAACTAGTTTCAAGTGGTAATTTTGGTAAATTAAACTTTGCATTAACATTTTTGTAATGTGTATTTTTTAGGGTACCATGCAGAAGAAGGGGTGGAATTAGGTTCCAAATCAACGGACACTCATACTTCAACCTCGTACTAATTACAAACGTTGGCGGTGCTGGTGATGTTCATTCCGTTGCCATCAAAGGTTCAAGAACCGGTTGGCAACAAATGTCACGAAACTGGGGCCAAAATTGGCAATCCAACTCTTACCTTAACGGACAAGCCTTATCGTTTAAGGTGACCACTAGTGATGGTAGAACTGTCGTGTCTTACAATGTTGCGCCTTCAAGATGGTCATTTGGGCAAACCTATAGTGGTGCTCAATTTCACTAAAAAGACATTTCAACCCTTTATATGTAATAATGTAATGTAGTATGCAACTACTATTTTAGTGACCATGGCTTTATTTTGAAAAGGTCATATTGGTTTTAAGGGTACCCTGTAATAGAAGGGTGGCTCTTTTTCTGTGGTGGACTTTAACCACCCGCTAGATTTGTCGAAGACGTTGAAGACGTCTTTATTCGTAATGGCTTTTGTTTTGAGGTACTAAGTTGTAAATTCGCGTTTTCTATATTCGTAATGGAAAGTGAGTAGTTTATTATGTTGTTTATGTTAATGTTAATGTAATCTTTTGTTTGAACACTTGTAGATTTGCAATTTAGGAGTAAAAGTTAAATAATGCTTGTGGTAATTTGTACGGTTACAATAGTGTTGCATATTTGCGGTGGCTATTATGATATATTTTGATTTAAGAGAAATTTGTGGATATTACAAATACCGAAGATATTTGATTTTAATGTAACAAGACAAATTTTTGTACTCGGATCCTTTAATAGAATAAGTTATATACATTTGTAGAAACACAATAAGACGCTTAAGAAACTTCTCTAATTAAATATATAAAATATGAAAGAATGGTGGCATAGTGCTCGTATAGTGTGTTTATCTCTTTGCCTTACCCGACATACTCTCATATCGTGTCACACTTGAAGTTAATTTATATGACCGGATTAGGTCATATATATACTCCGTCTGAGGACTTCACATTTAATCATATTCACCTTTCATCTGATGTGAGCAATTTTCATTACAAAAACCAAGTAATTAAGCACAAGATAATATTTTGGCCAGTAAAAATTACAAAATAAGAAAGTCGGCTATACAAAGTATAACCAGAATCTTGACGGATTGACACAAGATTTCATACTTTTAGCCATCTTGAACATGAATAATGAGACTTTACACGAATAGATATTCTGTTTAATTCATTGTTTATCGAAAATTACCCAAAGCCCAGGCCCATTCTTTTGGTTCGAGTTAGTGTGGTTAAGGTCAGTTTTAGCTCAGCCCACAAAGAGCATAATGGACCACTGTTCAATCAGGTTGGCCTGATTAGAGAAACATATACTTTTAAAAGGACATTTGTTTGGGCCTCACTACACTCACAGACAATCTTCTAGTATTGGGCCTAAGGAAAATTTAGTGGCTTTTCTAAAGGGGCTAGTTCTATTCCTTCATAATATATTCAAATGTTGGGTTGAACCATAAATGACGAGTAGGGTACCCGCAATGTTGCAGTGTTAAAATGTTCATGTCCGATATCATTGAGCTAATGTTTGTCTCATTGTTTTGGAAATGAGATTGATTTATGTCAAATCCTCCAAAAATAGCAGAGTCGAAATGAATTATTGACTTAATTTTGGAATCTGTTCAATATGAGCAATGCTAAAAATATCTGTAGTGGTGGAATTAGCAGATGAATATATTTGGGTTACAATATAATCAATTCTATATATAAGTTAGATATTGAGGCAACACATAATATGGGCCGAACTTGTCAAACAAGTCGAAAACTTTTATAATAATATCAAACATTCAACATCACTATTGCTGAAAAAAAACACAATGATTAGTGTTTAAACAACTTAAAGCATGATAACGCCTATTTTACCATCTCGGTAATTAAGTGCACCATATAACTTCAAATTGGCGTGATGAAGTTTCACAATCAAAGTAACTACCCGAAAACTTATCTAAGCTTACTATTTGTTTTGCAAATTTTTAATAAAACTAACAAAATAATTATTTTATAGAACTGTCACTATTTGTTATTGTTAATACAATATATATTAGACATTAAAAAAATAAAATCAATTGTGAATTGGCAGAGTTCCATACTTCCAAAATCTTTGACCAGATTATGTATTGTTATAAATTTTAACTGTAACTGTAAACACCCATACCATTCAAAAACTACCGTACACTAAACTTTAATGGATACACAAATATAGTAAATATTTAGGTGTTTTAACAGTATTTTATACTGTACATAATACAGAAGATAAATATCAAATTTAAGAGGATTTAACCCCGACCTTGTGATGAAGTTTATGGTTTATTTGTGTTCAGTTTCAAAGTTAAATAACTAAACAATCTTGTCTTCATTTCGATCATAATTCTTTTGCAAATTGATGGTGTTGAAATTTCCAAATGAGAAAACAACAAGTGGCGGATTCATGAATGAAAGTTTTTTACACTACAAAAATACGACATTCGATGACTTGAGACGCATCTGTAACTACCTATAATGTTAACTATGGCACACTCCTAAAAAAACATGAGTTAATTACACGGATGGTCCTTAACCTTATACCCAAATGGCACTTTCAGTTCTAAATTTTGGATAATTACATGGCTAGGCCTTTGTTTGGAATCTTTGCACACGGACAGTCATTTGGTCCGTTAGGGTTAACTCAATTCCGTTAGTTATATCATAATGACCAATTTACCCTTTTTGTCTTATTCGCAAAGGACCGTTTTTGTAATTTTTTTATTTTCTTTTATTTTTTTATTTTATAGCAATTTTTTTTATTAAAAGTAATAATTTTAATTTTTTTTTTTTGAAATCCACACCTTCTTCACAAGCCAAATACTAGAATAAACAAAATAAAATCTAAAATAAATAAAATCAAATCTAAATATATTAAAATGTAAATCAAATTAATTTCTTCTCCAAATCTCTCTTTGGAAAAAAGAAGCATAAAAAAAAAAAAATTAAAACCGGAACCAATGAAATCCCTCCTCAGACATCAACCCGTTTGCCACCACCACCGCCGGCCGGCGTTTTCCATCGTAAATGCCGGTAACACACATATGTTGTTTAAAACATTAAACAAATTGTTTCCTTATCACTTGCAGCTTCACTCCCACCATAAATACCGCCACTACTCCGGCGACTTACCCGATTGTTTTGTTTTAATTTATCGTTTGTAAAGTTATAATGATAATAATTGAAATAGGCTACGAAATTCAGAATAATCTGATAAGAATTGTACTACCGAACCGTTAGGTGGTTGTTGTTTTTGAGATTCAGCTCTCCATCTCAATTTAGTTCTCCGATTAAAAATTGGTTTTGTAGCAACCAAAATTGATGATGACCAGAATCGATTAGATTGAAATGACGATGATGATTAATGTGACTGTAATGATGCTAAAAATGGGGTTTTAAGTGTTAAAAACAACATTTCAAGTGTTAATTTGAAACACTCTACACTGATTACAACTCCATTAATAATATTGGTATGGAGTAAACTCAATTTGGGGCCTGAGATTATATTGGATAATCCTCTTCTTTACCATTTATATATTTTAACTTATCAATCCTTTATTATTTTTTATATCTTTTGTTATAGAGTTAATTACACGGATGATCCTTTGCGAATAAGACAAAAAGGGTAAATTGGTCATTATGATATAAATAACGGAATTGAGTTAACCCTAACGGACCAAAGGACTATCCGTGTGCAAAGATTCCAAACAAAGGCCTAGCCATGTAATTATCCAAAATTTAGGACTGAAAGTGCCATCTGGGTATAAGGTTAAGGACCATCCGTGTAATTAACTCAAAAAACATTGTTATAGTCATTTAATTTCGTTGAGGAACTAAAACGAACTTAATTTTTTTTTCCAAATGAACGGTGAGTTCACTTTCAAAATATGAAACATCAACCACAAAGACGAAAAATGTAATATAATCATAGTTTACAATCTTTATAAGTTCATAACCAAAGTTTAGAATCTTGATAAGTTTTTTGGGGCTAGTTAATTAGTTCAAAAAATACAATCACACGTGCACACAAAACAGTACCCAACTTGAAAGAATCCAAACACAAATGTAACCCAAACCAAACACTTTCTTCACCAATGACTGAACAAATAAAAGATTGTCCTTTTTCTCTTTTTACAAACACACGTAACCTAAAACATTTAAATCATCATGCCAGCAAGGCAGCAAGCAGTATACTGACAAATACCAGTCAACTTAACTACTCAGTATAGTCAGCAGTCAAACAGACTCATGCACAGTTACATAACTTCCACCACCCTCATAATACTGTTCACTATGTCAAATACCCAAATTACCCTTCTCTTTCACGTCTGATTCATTTTGTACATTTTTGACTCTATGTGTTTGTGTGTTGTTAACATCTTCTTATCAACATATAACAAACATAAGAAAAGCCAAACAATGACACTTATATGTGTGTATGAATGTTACATATCAGAAATACATTATTTGACTAAAGTGTTTGGTTACAATAAATAAAGTCATCAAATGTTGGTGTTCATTATTGTTTATTAGCATATATGTAATCACATGTTTCATTATTATTTGTGGTTTAAACGCATTTGACCGAATGTTTAAATAATGTTCGGTAGGTATCCAATTTCGGTTGGATAGCAAAAATAATAAATACCGAATGATAAAAAGTTGAACATATTACACTTGGATAAACAAAGCTTCCAAATTAAGAAAGATTGGTTTTCCCGTCCTATTTTTTTTGAACGGAAAATAAGTATTGAGTTCCCTATCATCAAATATTATTTTTCGAGGTTTTTACATTTATAGAGGCAAATAATTTCTAGGTATGTTAACCAAATTACATATGCAATATTGTTTGAAGGATTTTATCCCCAATATTGCAATCCATGAGCTCTCATATGACCATTCACAGTTTGGGTAATATAAATAAATACATTGGAACGGGCCGGGGCCATATGTTATGATAAAAGGTCGTGGGAGCAATATTTTGATTCAACTTAAACAATGTTTCATGCAAAAATGAATAAACTCTATCGTTAAAGTACAATGCATAAAACTTATGATAACTCGAATGGTTAATAATTACTTTCTCTATCTTCAAATATAAAGAAGATAAAACATAGTCCACTTGGTTATAATGGTTATAGAGAACACTATCAATCCTCTATTTGTTTATTGTAAAAAGATGAAGTAGTTAAACATAAAGTAAATTTAGAGTAATATTTGGAAAATAAGAATTCTATACATTTTTTCTACCGTTTCTTTCTAGTATGGAACTTTTAAACTTCTTCATATTAAGTGATATATGCAATTTGTATACATTTTTAAGTACAAAAATTGACAAATCATATGCATTTAAGAAAATACGTAGAATAAATTATGTACGGATGGCAAGTTGTTTATAGTGTGATAACTGATAACCACTGCATATGTATGTGGTTTAAGGTGCATAAAACCCAACGAGTTTTAGACCTTTTTGAAATGAGCTCGGCGAGGTCAAATAAAAGGGGCAGGGAATGGGGTTCCTAGGCGATGACGATTCCATCTATGGTTTCGCGAGTCTTTCCGGGATATTCTACATGGTCTAACAAACCCTTTAATAAGTAGTAAAAGAAATGTATACGGTGTACTTACTAAACTCTAATGTATAATACATTTAACTTTCTATACCACTTTCCATTTTTAGAAAACATAAATAATCATCACACATTATCTGCTTTGTATTGGCTTTTCAATAAAAACAATTACAAGTACACGTTTAATATATTTCTAAATTAAAAAACCATAAATATTCTGATAAGTAGTTTACGTATTTGACTGGGTTAGTAGGTCATAGGATTGCAGAATAATAGTTGAAAAAACATTGAATGCCATCTTTTACTTGGGTATTTTTTTATTATTTAAAATTAAGTATATCCATTTATGGTATATTTTAATCTACAATATCCATCTCATGTGTGTTTGGATAGATTACATTTTTTTTACACTCATCAATCAATCTTTCTTTCTTTCTTTCTATCTTTCACTCACTCTACACCTCGTGACTGTGCAGGTTTTGATTGTACTGTACCACAAACATATTGTTTGAAGCTTGCTTTTGTAGAATAGACCTACCTAGGCAACCATGAATTGGAGTTATATAACTTTTTGTTAAATTGTACCCAATATATTGTCATGTCCAAGATAACATTTGAAGTGAAACTTCAAGTTATGGGTTCACATTGTATGTCAAAAACATCAAATAATGTTATCAATAATTTGGAAAAGAGTTTCATGTAAATAGTTAGGGTTTAAGTTTACATGATATAAATGGAAATTGATTTGTGATCCAATTTTATAGTTATACGTGTGATATGTATAACTTACACGTGTAAGTTTGACCGGGGTTTCTCCTCTCGTGGGATTAAGCAGTAGCGGTTTTACAACGGGTCAGACTGCTTTGAAAGTCAGTTCAGACAAAGTGACAAAACATGATAAAGCATGCATTGAAAATCAACAGGTGTTTATTCCCTTTGCTTTTGATACCTTCGGTTTCCTTGCACCGGAGACGGTAGAGCTACTCAGTCGAGTTCAACGGGTAATACATAGCAATGTTATGACACCTAAATCAACAGGTGTAGTTTTTAAACGTATTGGCTTTGCAATCCAAAAAGGGTTAGCGGCACAACTTGTTGCCCGATTGCCTTCTACCACTTTGTAAATTCCAAGTTAATGAAAATACATACTAATGTGACTTATAACCATACGTTAGTGGTATCACGTTTAAGTTCATTTTAATGCTTTTTGATCCAACAACATATACATCACCGCTAACGTTCAATTGAACCGGTCACGGAGAATTTTAGTTGATTAAATAGTTATTGGTTCGAATTCGGCTTACCCCTCGATCTCTCGTCGAGATATGAATATTGCATGAGACATGCTTTTTGAATAGGGTTGGATTGAGTTTAAAAAGGGATATTCTTTTAAAACTAGTGGTTAAATTACTTAAACATATTAACCCATGTTTTTGTTTGAAATATATATTGTAATCATTTGAACAAATAGTTGATTCTGGGGAAAAGATCTTGTGGCTATTCATAGGAAAGAATTTCATGTACACGCATCATGCTCCAACTGTCAAAATAAACAAATACAGTATTAAATTAAACTTTTAAATATAAACCTAATTGGATTATAATAAATAAATAAGAACTTAATAGGATTAATAATAAATAATTAGGAATTTACAGTATTATCTTAAAGAGGTCAAAGGGGAGGGCTGTTGTTATAGAAGTAAGAGATTTCTGTTGATGATTTAGTATGTGTTGTAAATCAATCACCATTTTGTTTCAAAGTTTTCACTGTTTATAGTTTTGTCATCATACTATTTCAACCTATTCTGCATCAAATATAATATTCATTTTAATTTCTGCTATTTAATTAACTTTCTACTTTATCAGTTTTATAGAGTAATAAGTATGTTTATATCTCTACTAAGTCATATAACAAGAGGTTATCAATTAAGCGGATTTAATATTGTTTTTTTAAGGTTTGAAATCACGACCTGTAAAATTGGTTGAGACTTCAAACCTTATTACAAAGATGTTATCAAACTAATTGTTCGGTGATGGACAAAATAAGCGGCCTTAACAACGATGTTAGAATGAATATATAATTGGATTTAACATTGTACAATGTTAGACAAAACCTAAATTGATAGGTTAAATGTGAAATGAAGGCTTTAAGGGTTTATTTATATTTGTGAAATTAAAGGAAACCTAGAGGTAACCCTAAGGACTAAGGGCTAAGGCTATCCTGAGGCATTTTAACTGTTAAGATGAACAAACACCGGTTGCATTTAGCTAAGACAGACAGCCACTTTCTAACTATGTGATTGATGGATGCATCGATTGCACAGAAATTTATAATTACTTTTTTTTTTATATTTCTATATTTATTTTTATTCTAAAATACAATGTTTAGTTTATAAGATTGAATGTTATTTGGTAAGGTTGTTTATAAAGTCGAATATTATGTTCTAATTAACTTTTAAATCAATTATCTTAAAGTTTACAAGTTTGATACATACTACAAAACTAAACCAATTAGTCCTTTTGGAACTCTTGTTGCTATTACAAATAGTTGCCTGAAACATAACAAAACAAACGAGTCTATTCGCTAATTGGTTTATCTATGAATCGGAACATTATATCAAGTTGATCATTGACTCGTCACCACCGTAACCTAATAACAATGTTTTTCACCGATCTGTTGCCGTTACATAGTAATATTGCTCATTTGTTTAGTTATGTTTTATTAAGGTTTAATGTATGTTCTAGTAGGAGCGTTGTGTTCTTGGTCATGCTCCAACCGTGAAGGGATGTTGCATGCATATAATGTACTATAAATTTACATTTAGAAAACCCGGTCTAGTTGTATAGCTGGTATGTGACCTATTAGAGTTCTCTTATGTATATAAGAATGTACTCGTATATATACCTTATTTGGTTATCATTAAATTACAAAGTGTGTATTCTTTAAGTACTGTTTGGTTTTTTCGTCGACACAACATGTCATTTTGTATCATTATTGATCAAGTATATAGGCTAAATTGATATCAAGATATAATCTTATTACAATTCGAACTGATCAAAAGCTTTGTATAAGACCGTATTTTTTTTATAACCTTGCATAATATGAAAAATTGTGAATGATAACTTCAAATGTAGACGAGTTCAGTTATTAATTATTTATTTAAATACATATGATGCATGTTTAAACTTATTAATCAAAACGTTTTAGAACCTTTTTTTTTTGTTTTTAATCAAAACTATATTTTCTTATATTTTCTTATATTTTCTATGAAATTTTCTCCCCTCAAATAGCACATTATTTGTATTTCTTTTTTTCTATTTTGAACAGCCATTAACTGCCAAGAATAACTTTCCTGTGTTATGACGACACAATATGCCAATACATAAATTTGAAGTTTTCACCTTTGGACATTTATTTTAAATATTAAAAGAAGGAATAGAAACTCAACTAACCCTTGGAAGTCTTAGATATGTGTTCAGACAAAATATATTGGTTACAATATTTTTTTTATTTTTTATTAAGTTATAAATAGTTAGAAACTAGCAAAAACTCTAGGAACTAAAATGAAAATAAGCAATGATTCCGACGAGAACATGATGTTCGGCTAAAATGATCCTAAGTTCCTAACTAACATTATCTTGAAAAACTAATTTCCGACGAATCTGATTCAAGAAAACACAACCTTAAGACTGAATTACAAGCAAAACAATCCTAAAACCGACCCTAGCTAATAGCGACTTCAAACCAAAAAAATCATGCAACATACCCCAAAACCGCAACCACTCTAAGACCTCAAGATCCAAATATATATTTTTTTAACTTTACTTAACAATTATATAGAATTATGTGTCATACCCTAAAGAGTTATGCACAACCCAAAACATTCTTACTCTTATATCCTAATAGTTTTTCTAAACTCCCCTATACTCAAGAATCTTTGAACTATTGGAAACTTTCTTTATCTTTTATAACAACATCTATCATACATTTATTATGTCCTTAAAGTGATCTTAATAGGTGGACAAATCGTTTCGGTACTTAGTTACAAAGGAAGATGAAATGTCGACTGGTTGTGGTTAAGACGAGTTTGTTAAGGAACCGCTCGGTCAAGTTAAAAACAAATTGATGTATATAATACGATTAAGTTATTTTCATTTGAGAACCAAGATTATAGAATAAGAAACCAAGGGACTAAATATAACTTATCATATAGTTAAGGGGCATTGTACTTTTTAACATTTGAAGAAAAAAACAAAAACAAGAATCTTTTGACGAAGAGGCCAAGTTATTTCTAACAGTAGACAAAAACGTTCAGACCAAAACTTTCCTAAAACTAAATCTTGTTTTTTTTTTAAATATCTTTTTTCAACCCATAATCATTTATCAACTCTATAATATCTCATTCTACATATACTTACATAATCCACAACAAAAGTTTATAATACACAAATCAAACGTTTAATAACACTTAACTAAACTATTCTATGTTCGATTCTCGCCATCTACAATTATTTAAGTGTGAAACGAATATTTTTTCAAATAATAATTTTCAATAATTTGTTTCCCCACGTAGACGGTACACCCTGGTAAACCACCCCCACGAGTGTGTGTAGGCAGAGAAAATTGAGACTTCTGTTAAAAATGCTTTTCCTGTTTTTACTTGCTGCTCCAAATTACACACACACACAAAAGCTATCTCCCCCATTTTCAAGATTTCTTTAACTAGAATATGACGTTTTTGTCCCACCACCCGCACGAACACACACACTCAAACACACACACAAACATATAGATATATAGATATATATATACACACCAAACTACAACAACAACAAATAACAAAAACCAAGAACCTATTTCTTGTTTCTCATTTTCATCATCATTAAGAATGGCTATGATTTTTTCAGACTCTTTTAGTTCACTATCTCTCAACAATCATAACACATCATCAAACCCTAATCATCATTTCATCCATTCATCATCTTCTTTTGATGAAGATGATGATGATGAACAAGAGGAGCTTGATCTTAATCTAAGTGGTGGGTGTACTTTTAATAATGGGAAAATTAGGACTACGAAAACTTGTGCTAGAGGTCATTGGAGACCAGCTGAAGATGCTAAACTTAAAGAACTTGTTGCTCTTTATGGTCCACAAAATTGGAATCTTATTGCTGAAAAACTTGAAGGAAGATCAGGTTTATATTTTTTCTAGGGTTTGTTTTTCGATTATTTATTAAACCGTTTATCTGTTTATTATGTTTTGATTAAACAAATAAACAGTTTTGAGTACATTTACGACTTAATTCAAAACTGTTTATAAGTTTTATTACGTTTTAAATAAACAAATAAACAGTTTAAGTCCGTTTAGGATTTGAAGCAAAACTGTTTATCTGTTTATTACGTTTTGATTTAATAATTAAACAGTTTTGAATCTTTCGAGGACTTTATCAAAACTGTTTATCTGATTATTTGTAATCGAAAAACGCAATAAACAGATAAATTATTAACCCTAGTTATTTTTTTCTTAATATGTTTTTTTAAGGGAAGAGTTGTAGATTGAGATGGTTTAACCAATTAGATCCAAGAATTAACAGAAAAGCATTTAGTGATGAAGAAGAAGAGAGATTAATGACTGCTCATAGAATGTATGGAAACAAATGGGCATTAATTGCAAGGCTTTTTCCTGGTAGAACTGATAATGCTGTTAAGAATCATTGGCATGTAATCATGGCTAGAAAATATAGAGAACAGTCTAATGCTCATAGGAAAAGAAGATTGCTTTTAACTCAATCTCATCTTCAAAGTGGTTCTAGATCAGACACTGGCTCCACCACTCCACCACCACCGCCGCCTCCGCCACCGCAACCGCAACATATCTTGATCTCCGATGTTGCTCCACCATCTTATAATGGAATGTTTCATCAACAACCACCCTTTGGTCTTGTCTCCGGTCAGTTCTTTTTTTCTTTAATTGTTTCTATTTTTGTCATATGATTTTTAGGGTTTCCATTTTTTTTTGGTTTTGGTCTTGTCCCAGGTTGGACCGTTTTGGACCGTTGCACACCCCTACTCGTACTAAATTATTGTTTACAAATTTGTTTTATGAATATTTATATTTTGACATAAGTTATCGAATGTTTAATCTACTATTTTGGAGACCGGTTAAACTTGTCACTTAATACGAGTTAGTGACATATTTCCTCACTACTCGCCTTAAAATGAGATATTTAACCGGTTATCATAACTTTAACAAACCCGTTGCAAATGAAATATAGTAATTAACCATAATTCAAAAACACAAATGTTTCTCTTCACAAATATGGTTATCAAAAACATTTGAAAATATATACTATATCTCAAAGGACCATTATTCATGTACATTTAAATGATGAAAAGACTAAACCAACGTATAAATTTGAATACATATTGTACAAGTAGTTAAACCATAAAAATATAGTACTGGGACCCATAAATACTAACATTTTGTTTATCTTTTTATGTCCAAGATATAGTTTACCATTTTCATATACAAAATTCTGATATTTTCAGGTGGCAAGAACAACAATCAAATGATGATGATGATGGACCTTTTTAGTAACAAAAACACATGTTGGGATCATAAGTTATCATCATCATCATCAACAACATTAAACACATCATGGATCATGGGTACTAATGCAACTACACACAATTTCTATGATCATGAACATCAACATGATCAACATCAGGATTACCATCACTATCATCATCAACATGTTTACAACAACAACTCATTCTTAGCAGCAAGATTTGCAGGTGATTCAGTAACACAACAACCACAAGTTTATCAAAGTCAGCAGTTTTCTGAGGCTAATATTGACATTTCACCACCACTTATAGACTTTCTTGGAGTTGGAGCCACTTGAAATTTGAATAATTATATTTTACCAAATGCTTCTATTTTCTTTATGGGAATTCGGTTAATTTAGTTAATTAATGTTGAATTTAACTGTTTGTCAATTTAATAAGTAATTAGTTACTATCATTTATTTTTTCCCTTGTCACTTTTTTTTTTTACTCTAAGGTCACCATCTTGTCCCAACAAATATTGCACATGTGCTATATTACAGACCTTGTACTCGCTATGTTTCAGTTTTGTTTGCGAGATTTGTCGTTAAAAAATAAAATAAAGTTGAAGGGTTTAATGTTCACTTTTCGCTAGGTGTTTTCCAGTGGGAACATTTTACTGTGTCAAAGATAAGTATCCAACCGAAAATTGAAGATATGTTTACGAGAAGTTCTTTAGTTACTAACTATTACAAACGGTTTGCACGAAGACGTGGTTTTGAGTTTAAGTCTAGTGTTATGGTGTCAAGTTGCATGTATTTGATTGATATTGTTGGAGCATAACCGTCATTGTTTATAGTTTGTATTTAGTTTAGGATCGTGTCGTGAAGACTAAAATGTATCTAAATCGAGTTGTAAAATATCGCTACATTTATGAAACAGTTACACTAAGTAAACACAGTTACGCAGCGTAATTGTTCAGTTATCTAGTGTAACTGATCCCATCAGTTTCGCCGGCGTAACTCTAAGTCGGTTAAGAGTTACGCAGCGTAATTGTTTAGGTTTTCATGAAACCTATAAATAGCAAACATTTTGATCATAAATGTAGCCGTCACGAATCCCTAGAGAGCAAAAGTTACGTTGATTTACTCTAAACCAACGTAACTGTGTATTCGTGTGTCTCAAGTTTTGTAAACTAGTGTATTGATATTATTGGTAGTTGTAAAACATTACATAAAGTTTATAATATCAATCATTTGGTTATAATCGTTGTTCTTCACCATACATATTCACATATTAGTTATTCCGCGACTATTACGTGTTTGGATTTCAAATATAGATCTTAAGGTAGGCGACCAACATATATCGTGTTAGATATCTTAAAAGTGTTAAATGGAAACAATATTTTGAATCGTAAATTATGGTAATTGGTTTGTGGTGTTATGGGAAATTCATTCAAAAGACGAGTAACGGCCAAACATCATTTCCTCAGCAGAATCTTCGCAGGTGTGATTGTTCATGATATTCACATGATGCATGTAACAAGCTAACAACATTGTCATCACCCAACATATGTTTCTGTGGGAACATAACAGAAATAAGTTACATAAGGTTGGCCCCATTTTTGGTATGCATTACTTTACTTAATCATTTTTTAAACTTTTACTCAAATATAGACGTTGGGCAGAACAAATTAAAAGCCCATGTAATAAATAGACTATTTAGGCCCAACGGAAACTTTGTGAAAATTGGATTAGTTCAGGGGAGAAATTATAAATTTTTAATAATCTTATTAATCCACAATCGTGAACATATATACATCTAGAAAAGCTATTACTCATGGATTATATATTCGTGTCCATCGTAAAGATTTTTGGAAATAGCGGCTCGTAAACTTGACATACAAATATAAAAGATTTATGGCATAAGGCATAACCGATAAACACAATAGCATACGTGAATAATCAAAGTGGCTAGAAAATCACCAAGTTTTAAAAAGAGCATGTCTCTATGAGCTTAACAAACTCGTCAAAATCAATGAGTCCGTCTCCATTGACATCAAACCCATTGATCATATTTCTACATTGCTCCAACTTTGCCTTTTCCGATTGACCAAACTTGCATAACATCTTTTGCAACTCAAACTCATCAATGAACCCGTCCGAGTTCTCATCAAACACATCAAAAGCCAACTTAACCTCACCCAAACTAGGTTCATCGTCATCAAACACCGACAAAATGTCAATAGTATCGTCCTCACCACAACACTCTCGAAGCCCTAGTTCACCCATGACCATATTCACCTCGCCAAGGGTTAACAACTCATTCCTAACAGACTCTTTGAGGTCAGGGGGTGTAGGAGTACTAGTCCTTAGCTTGTTCCACGAGTTAGAAACATACGTTAGTAGAGAATGGATAGTCACACTAAAGGGTTTCAAGAGTACTTCACAATTGTTCATTTCACAACATGCAACCTTATAGCATAAAAGGATTGAGGATGTAAATCTTTTCAAATGTGTTACCTCCATTTTAATTGTATCGAGCAGATTCGGTAAGGGTAGAGTGTAGTATTGACCGAACAAGAAAGAAGTCGAGTGTGGGTTCGAGTGTGAAATGTTTGTGTGATGGAACGTATGGTTTGTAAGGTTTATATAAATACATAATGTGTACAAATATCGCGTTTCTTGTATAATTTACTTAAAGATTTCTAAGAAAATTTGTAGGAAAATGTTGAGACAACAACATATCCTTGGAATTAGTGATCCCCAAAGAGTGTTGGCAGGTAAGATACTGTTAAATCCGCGTTGACTGGTTGACTTAGAAGCCAACAACTGAACCACTATGAATTTTCTGTGAAGTTGACTGACACCTAAACAAACGATGCACATTCTTTTGTCATGTGATCTGGTTTACAAAGAGAATAAAATTACTAATAATCTAAATTAGTGTTGAACTTTATTTATATGAGTGTTAGTGTTAGAGTTTGGATGTTAGAAACATGTAAACGAATCAGGTTTTTATTGTTATAATCGTTTTCAAATATTTTCTCTCGCTATCCCGTAATATTATCTATGAAGATTTGAACATGACCTCTTATAAAAACATGGTGGCTTGATTCCCCTATGTCATATTGATGGTTGTTGGTTTAGATGTTAAAAATACATTAAAAAAAATATATGTACCTTTAGCAATTTCCTTAAAATTGAGGATACGTTGGGTGATTGATATTATATTTTTTTAAAATAAAAAACTTTAGCTTCAGCTGTTAAATAAAGTTACATTTTCTTTGGGACACAATAAGCAGTTGTTCCCCTAAATATTTTTCGCACTATAAAAAATGATTATATTTATGTTATTTTAAAATTTTCCGTCCATAAATTTTTTTTTTTACTTTCCCCCATATAAACAATGAAAATTTATCAATTTGATAAATATTTTTTTTTTACCCCGTGTAAGAAAAAATCTAGCTCCGCCCTTCCCTTTAGCTAAAACTACTTGTATCCATTATTAACATTACTATGAAATTTACGAACTATACTTTTTGAATCAACAACTCCATTTAGTTTTTGTATTGTTTTAGACTTGAGAAGGAAAATAGTATTTGCCTTATGATTGAAGGATCATTTCTTCTCATAAATAGTGGAGATAACACGTTAATGTGCATAGATAACTTCGTCAAGTCTACAAGACTTTGACCTTAAACGTCCACACATGCTCTTTTACTGCTTTTGATTAACAGATTACATATTTTTATTCCGATAAAGTCACATAGGAACTAGGAATTCATACAGTTGACGAGTGCCATGGACAAAACCGGATATTATTGCAACGAATGACATATAGACTTACTGAAATCAACTTAATCATAAATCTTAGGTTCTGATATTTATCGCCCCAGTGACAACAATAAGGCCATAAATCGTATTTTTAAATTTATTTGTAGCTTAGTTTTTTCGACATTTTTTGTTTTTTTTTTTTTTTTTTTTTTTTTATCTTATCGTTGAAGCTAACTAAGAACACAACCAATAAAATTTTATAACTCCAAAAATTTCAAATATGAACTTAGTTTTTCTTTGACGTAATGAAACATTTAAAAAAAAAACAGGGTAAACTGATTCTAAGTATTTAACCATCTCAGTCTTGGTCGGGGTTGATTGAAACTGGAAAAATAGCAAAGCCCAAAATGTTTTATATTTGTTATTAGTTTTGATGTACATTTTAATCCTATAATGGGCCGTCAAAGTCTTTAAAAGGCTTAGATTTTGGTTCAAACCCATGTTTTTCAGCTGAGTCCTTTTTTATACCAACAAAGTTTCCTCCGCGATGGCTCTATGCATCTGTAGGAGGGAAAGTGAACATAACGCGTCAAGACTCACGAGAGAGAGAAAAAAAAAGGTAAAAGTGAAGCCTTTGAGTTGCTTCAGTGCTTTACCACACATGAATGCACTTCCAATCTATTAATTTATCTAATAATTACAAATTAATAGCAAAATACCCGTACAACGCTGCAAAGATGGTGAATGAGAGATGGCGTTATGTCGTTACACGGCCATATAGTTTGTGTGTAATGGTAGAGAAAGTGTACAATTCTTATAATTTTGAGATAATATTAAAAGTAGAGATTTTTAATAGATTGTAAATTAAGAGAAAAACGTTTCTACTTATGGAATGAAAAATGCAAGAAAACCAGATTAATAAAAACAAAACAAAACTAAGGATTGAAAGCATCACATGCCATTTGGGTCCCTATAGTTCCACATTATTTCGTGGCTATCAAGTGTTTGACAACAACTCTACACATATCCCCCACTCAATCCCTACATCACACATTACATATACTACTTTTGTGTACATGTACCATAAAACTAAATTTTAGGTATTTGTCAATTCTTGTTTTGTTTCTTGAATTGACGATGCAAAGGTTCACATTGTTTATTGAGTTGAAAGTATGACCAAAGTTAGGAAATTGTATATTGACACTTTAACGAATAGCTATTCGAACCAAACACGTCCAGTGACGTGCTTAGGTTAGAACTATGCAATCCACTATGAGGATGAGGGTAAGTATGTGTTTGGTAAGATGGGGTGGAGCGCACTCTAAGGGAGGGCTCTAGTAAGATCCTTATCGCAAGGGTCGGAGGCATTTATGGGCTATACAAACTATAGTATTACTAGATCTTGATATCATATGATGCATAAACACATTATGAGATAAAAATAGTTTACAAAAGTTATAGTAAAGGGAAATTATGTATTCATAAAGGGAAAGTCGAGGCTTTTCCCTTGGTTCATTCTCACATGGAAAACACATGAGAAGATATTAATGATTGAGATATGTTATAAGATGATATATCAAGGAAAAGTAAATCCTTAACTATTTCCGGTAGATATATATGACCTTGTGCAAGAGACAAGCGGGCCTCGTGCTTGCACGAAGAACGCCCACGGTTAGGTGAACATCATGTTTTCTCCACCCGTTTCGAAGCTCAACAATAACTAACTAGATATTAATATCACTTTAATTAGGCAAGAATAGCAACTACATAGATTTTTATTTAAAAAAAACATAATTTAAAAAACAAACTTTAAAAAGATAAAAGAATAGAGGCAAAATGTAAACTTTATGCTCACTTTCTTTTTGTAGCTTTTTGGTTGAAAGAGATTGGTTTGTTTGGTCTTTTCTTGAATTGGATTCAGTTCTATCCTCAGCCATTTTGTTTCTCTATTTTACCCATCCTTCAATCATAATATCACAATTTTACCCCTCTTATCAAGATATTTTAATGCCTAGTTGGCACATACGACATTAGAATCTTGTCGTCATGGATTAAAGTATTTACCCTTTTAGTGACAGAAGTTTTAGTCACTACTGAGCTTATCTTAACCTTTCCTGACCGATAACGTCTGTGATTCAAGCATATTTTACAAAATCAGTCATTAAGTAATTGAGACCTTTTCTGACCAAAACATTCAGAGAGTAGTGATTGTCATAATGTTAGTGATTGTCCAAGATCAGAAAAAACATTATGTATGAATATGTTGAAACTTCTATTTTTTAGAATTATTGATAACCACAATCTTCTAAGAATTGTGCCTAAATTGTAAAAACATGTATTCCGTGATTGTATAAGATGACATCTACAAATGCATGAAGGTTTTTATGCAATGCACAACTGAATGAAACATGTAACAATCAATTAAACCACAACTTTCATTATTGCGGATTTGCGGTTATCAAAACTCATATTTTACATCACATAAAAATACATTAATTATAATGAATTATTTCAAAGGGTTACTTATCAAAAGGTTCACAAAATCTATAAATATATACCCATTGACATAACATTTATCGTGATTATAGTGATTATAAAGTTAACGAAGATTCGGGAATGTAGTGCAAATGGTATCAATATATACATGTAGTGGTGAAATTGCATATAAGTGAAGGGAGCTTATAAATTAGAAACTTTGAAGAAAAAATGATCTTACTAAAAATAAACCAAACATATATATAAGCTTGTACACTCAAAAATAAGCTAAAACAAACATGGATAGATACAAATATGAGTGTGTCAAACTCATTGATCAAAATTATTGATTACATTTCATCCACTTGAACTTTTTAAAGACAATTTTATTTCTTTTGATGCAATTAGATAAAAAGTCCATGACATAAGAAGCACTAGGAAGTAGGAACAGAACAACAACTAACTATGAAAAATTCTTGAATTGGATTCACTTATTCATCAAGAATCTTTATTAATTTCTCTATCTCAATCCCTTAGTTAGACACATTTATTTGTGTGTAGTCATGTACAATATAACTTGCATACTTTACTTCACTAAAACGAAGTCACCCGTCTATAGTCTCTAAACTTGGTCACTTTTTAGCTCTTGAAATTCTATGGTAACTATGATGTTTCTTGAAAGTTACGCGATCTTGAGAAAGCCGCGGGGTTAGCTTGCAAATTCACTATAGAACTACCAACAACTTCATTCATCCCATCATTTTTGGATTGAAATGCCTTATGAAGATTACCACTATCGTTTTCATCCTTTGAGATCCCTAAAGTTGACATATAAGAGTTTTTTGGAGGAACGTTGGTTCGTAGAGTCTTGGGGATCGAAACGCCATTTTCTATATCAAGATCTTTTGAAAACTCTTCACTTCTTGAATGCTTTCCTAGTGGAGAAGTGGAGGTGGTTTGTTTATTAGGAGGTGTTATCCATGGCATACTCCATTGAGGTGGCGGAACTTGACCCGTACACCCCCAATATTGCCGCGTTGGATAGAAGGAAACCGGTGTATATTGAGCAGAATGCCATGGATAAGGCCATGAAGGTGCAAAACATGGAACTTGAACAGGGTATTTTTGGAAATTCGGTAAGTTTGTTACATTTCCGCCTTTTTCTACTGAATATGAAGCAGAACTCGAATGATCATCTTCGTATTTCTGAGATTTATCAGTAAAGTTAAGAGCTTGATTCATGGATTCGCAAAGAGGAACATCAGAACCAAAGTTAAGAACATTTCCATTGCTTTTCAAAGACGTTTCGTTAATAATAAGATGTCGGAAATAAGAAGCCGAGGACAAACTTTTATTCTTTCGTCTACCCGAACCCACGGGTGTGTTTCTCATGGTTCCACCTGCAGTCCAATATCTTTGACAGTTTTTACAAAAGTGGCGCGGTTGGTTCACGTTGTAATTATTGTAGTAACAGAATTTAGTATCCATACTATTGCATCTAGGGCAAGGTAGAATCTTGTCGGGTTTTTGTGGTTTTTCGTCTGAGTTTGAATTCTCATTCGGGTTTTCTTTTTTGGTGGTGTTTTTTGAAGATGTTTCTTTTTCATTTGTTGGTGTTTTAGGATCATCGTTTATTCCATACGATGTTGATTGACTCGTGTCGTGTTCGTGCTCAAATGTTTCCTGTAATTATCACTTGAATCGTTAACGAAAATGAAAGAAGAAACTTTCTGTTTAAGTATTGCTAATGAATAATCTTTTTTTAGTAAGATATGTTTGTATAAGCTAAAGGGTACTAAAAGTAGCAAATTTAATCAAACATATTGCATATAGTCTTTATAGTATAGTTATTACTCCAAAGTAAAAAAATAAAAATAAAAAACTTTTATTATCATTAAAGGGCTAAATATAAATCTCAACAAATTACTTTTTCTCATAAAGAAAGGGAGTAAACTATAAGTTAAAACCTATGATAAAATGAACCCAAAAAAAAAAAAAACATTTGATCATAAAGTTGATCACATCAAATTTTCATAAAACTCGACAAAATAACCAAATCGAACACAAAGTACTTGAAAACCGAGTATAAGTATACCTTAACGTCTCCGGATTGTTCGTTAGGTTGATCAAGATGAAGCAACTGAATGGTCTTGCCAAAAAGTTTAATGGCCGGATCTTTGTGTTCCGACATCATAGAATATTTTATCGGATGAAAGTGTTTTGTTTTGTGAATTGTTGTCGTGTGTTGTAACGTAAATCTATTTGGTTGAAATTTGCGGCAGTAGTAGTGAGGGTTAAAAAGGTGAGGTGAGGGTATGACACGTAAGCATGTGAGAAAAAATGTGAGCCACAAATTGTTTGTGGCTTGTGAGATTGGGAAAAAGTGGGGTAGGCCTACTTTCTTTTTAGTCTTGTTTTTTGATCGACATTTTTATTTTTATTCTAGATAATATAATATATTCTTTTACTTATAAAGTGGTGTTTATATATATATATATATATATATATATATATATATATATATATATATATATATATATATATATATATATATATATTTACTTTATCAAGAAAATATATGACTATCTTTATCCATGGGTTTGTTAATTAGATAAAATGTTTACAAATTATCTCTAATAGAGGTAAAGACCCCCACAACATATTGTTAAATTATACACATTTGCTCATAACTGGAACCGAATCAATAAGCTCCAATTGGATAGGCAACGACTATCGTTAGGTCAAAATCATGTGGGTTTTACATAACTGCGATATTGTTTAATTACAAATTGTTTCGATTCAATAGCGTATTATTTAAAGTTTTGGTTGTTTTATATTCATTCAGATGTTATATTTGTATGTTGTTGGTATAGATCGTTCATACCTTTTCATTATATATTACTTTACCATTAGAGCACCCGGTATAATAATCACGATTTTGGTGATTCTGAAATTACTTTTGCTGATGTGGCAGTGAGAATCATGATTCCGAGATTCAACTGAAACAACCGACTTTAACCGAATGTCAAGCCGATTCAACGTGATTTCCCCCCCTCCAACAGTTGGATCGAATGCCAACAGTTGGAGCGGCGGAAATCACGTTGAATTGGCTTGAGATTCGGTTAAAGGCGGCGGTTGTTTAGTTGAACCGTCAGAAACTAAACGTAAAAGAAGTTGTCTTTTTTCTACCATCATCGGATCAAGGTCTCTATCTATATTTGGTTGAACTTGTTCTTGCAGCTAGTGTTTGTTTACTTTGACAATTACTATTAACCAACTCGGACGTGAACCATGTCACCTTTTTTGTACACAAACTCGGGCGTCGAAGACATTTTTACGATTTGAAAGTGTATATGATATGAGATTATAGATATAAAGATAGTATGATAAAGAGAAATTGTGTGAGTTTTTGGTTAAAATGGAGATGTATTTATAGGTGAAATTGTGGGTATATATATATATATATATATATATATATATATATATATATATATATGGACTTATTCATGGGAGAACTATTTTTCTGCGAGAACTATTGAAAAAAGTGTCAATTAACATGCAATTGTGTCCATTGACATATAAAAATTTATGAATGTTAAAAATCTAGTAAAACTATAACTGAAAAATTAAAAAAAAATTGTCTGAATTTACGCGTATTTAGAATTGTTACCTGATTTTTTTTAGTTTTTTACATTTATATTTACTAGATTATTAATCTCCAAAAGAGTTTACATGTGAATGAACAAAACAAAACGTGATTTAACACTTTTTGTGAGAGTTCTCGCAAAAATAAGAGTTTTCGCATAAAACATTCAATATATATATATATATATATATATATATATATATATATATATATATATATATATATATACACATATATATATATAATGTGTAACGGCTTATTTTATAGCCGTTGGTTTAATATGAGATTTTTTTTTTAAATTTCGTCCGTTAGAAAAGAAAAGTAAAAAAGAAAAAAAAAAAAAAAAAACTTACAACAGCTCGTTACCATGAGAATCATGGCAAGAACGAGCCCCCACAACAAGTGGGGACGATGTAATAACGAAACATTGTGGCTCGTTCTTAGTTTCACAACGAGCCACAATTCCATCACTCCGTGTACTCTTAAAAGAAAAAGAAAAAAAAATACTATTTAGCTATGTACAAAACCAAAGTTTCTTTGCTCTAACCTTTTTCTTTATTAAATTTGGAACACCGCTACAAAAAGAAATAAGTTTGATGACTATCAAAGTAAAAGTTAAGTTGCTATTGATACTAAGATTTGGTATTTTAAAAACAATTGGATTTAGGCAACACTGCGAGTTTCACCATGACATGTGTATTGTTTAGTTTTTATATGATAAAAACAAATCAATTAAACAATCCATGACCTTGCACTACACCTTAAAAAGTACAAAATCTTTAATAAAGTTATTTAGGTTATCTACAAACCACAAAACTAATTATATGATATTAAAGTATCATGCTGTGAACATTTTTGGTTTTTGTATTGCGATACTTTAACCAGGTGTCCCAATATAACGATAAATTCACTTGGATCTAGTCATCTAGGCATGTAGTGTTAACAATTAACTGAAGTCGAAGTGAATTAAACTATATAATATCAAATTAGTTGATATTTACGTTGACTTATCAATATAGAGGTTTTGAGTATAAATTTCATTGACAGACATACGATCTATTATAAATTTGTGAGTAAAACTTGATTAAACATTAATAAAACGACATATATTTGTTTTAATGATTTTGGGTTTCGGTGAAGATATGGATGGTGAGGCTTAAAAAGTTCAAAATATTTCAAAGTTTAGATAATTTTTTTATTTTATTTGTTTTATTTTTATTTTGGGTGATGTCTTACTCATTGTTTCTTTCGCATGGTTGAAAATCTAACTCAAAGATTTATGCCTGTTAATCATCATGGTTCGTTTGTATCATCTGTTTCGAAATTATATTAAAGATTTATGCCTTAGTTTTGAAATTATATCATCTGTGAAGGTCTATTTGTATCTTGGTTCGTTTTTGTATTTTCGATAGTGTTTTATAAGATTTCGTCTATTCCAAAAAAAAAAAAACGCACATCCAACCATGATGCTATTGGGGCCATTATTGACATCCATGATGCCACCATGGTTGGACAGAGTCATTGAGCTTGAGTCATGGTCATAGCATGGTCTTATGAGTTTTATTAATTAATTTATTATATATAAAAGATAAAATTAAAAAAGTAGGTCGTATTATGATCGAAGAATATTTTTGATGTTATAGGATTATATTTACGTAACTATATTATTGGATGTTTTGATGTTAGGGCTCCAAAAGTGAAAGCGCTCCAAGGGTTGTTGGTTGTAAATTGTAATAGCTGGTTAAATTCAGTGAATTGGGCCTAATAAAGAGCATAATCCAAGCCCAGATAAGGTATCTAATTCAATTAATCACCTGACAACCATGTAACACCTGACACGTGGATAATCTGTCTATTGATTTTTAATGCTGTGGGTAAGTGCCAACTCAGCGGTCATAGTCAAACAGCTGATTCGGGTCCACTAGAAAAAGTATGTGAAAACTTCGTTTCTACTATCGCTTTATAACAGCATGACACGTGTTAAGTTTAAGATTTAGAATAATCTTTCCATTGGCCGTACTTTTTTTTTTTTTTTGGAAACGGCAAATGATTATATATCGGAGCCTACTCGCAATATTTCAACGAGTACCCCAGGTTCGAGCTCCGCATAGCGGGCAAACCCAGCCCCCTACGGGGATTTCCAGGGAGAAATTCACCATTGGCCGTACTGATTTCCATGTTTTTCTTCTTATTATCAAAAAAAAAAAAAAACAATTCATTTGATAAATAGTTTACTACTCTCTACTTTTATTTATTTTTCTATTTATATTTGTTTTAAAGTTATTGTGTTATTTTTAATTATAGATAGTTAAAATGTCATAAATTTTATTTTATTCTTAAATATATTTAATTTTTCAAACTCTAAAAATAACCGACGTTTTAATTAAGGGGCATAATAAGTAATATAATGAAAGAACATTTCATTAAATACATCTATCTTATTTCGACCTTTTTTTGTTTCCAGACACTTTTCTAGGGACAGATGGAATATAAGGTAATGCCGAAAGAATCAAACTTATAACCTTGGAACACTCTCAAATATTCATTATCAGACATATTAGACCACTCTCATTCATAACACCGGTTTTGGTGTTATGGAGTGTCACGTCAGCATAACACCAACATAACATAACACTACTAAACCCCCTCAACCATAACACCAAAATCTAGGACCCACCAGTTTTATTATTTTTCATTTTCTTTTTTACTCATATTATTTGTAATCATTACTAATATTAAAAATACATTAATAATAAAAATAAACTTAGATTAATATTAAAAATAAAAAAAACAATACATAAAAAACTATGAAAAAACAATACATAAACACTTAAACGATAAAAACACAATACTTAAAAAACGAGTTAATTTTTATATCATAAATAATATAAATAATAAATCACAAATATATTAATAAAAATACCATTTTCAATAACATTTATTAAAAAAAAAAAAAAAAAAAAGATTGGTTTTTTGTCACTTTCTCTTTCCATCTCTCTTTCTTCAAAAACCTTCAAAAATCACAAAACACAAAAACCTTTATTTTCTTTATGATATATACATATTTATATATATATATATATATATGTATATGTATGTATGGATAAATTAGGAAGAAAGAAAAAAAAAAAAAAAAAAAAAAAAAAAACCCTAAATGCAGCGTTGCTGCATCAGCGCCGCAGCAACAACGCCGGAATAACGCGGCCCCCAGCCATAACCGCGTTATGGGGGGTGGGGGGGGGGGGGGGTAAAACGCCTCCATTGGGACTGGTCTTATAGAAAGTTTTTCGTTATACTTTTCAATATTGACCATTTCTTTTCGGGCCATTATTTGCACTTTGTTGGAAAGTATTATTTTTTATAATCAATTTTCAAAATTCACTACACCAAAAAACGGCTTTAGGGACTACGGATGTAGTCCCGAAAAACCCCGTTTGCAGTCCCGAAAAACCTATCGGGACGACATGTAGTCCCTGTTAGCGTAGTCCCCACTGCTCCGTCCCTATAGGTTGACGGGACGACATTTTTGATTTTTAGGGACGACGCGTTGACCGGCCACGTCGACGTTTTTTATTTTGGGACAATATCTTTCGGGACTACATGTCGTCCCTTGAAACTGTTCAAAAACGTCGAGTGAAATGCCTTTCGGGACTACAATCTGTCCCAAAAGATTTTTTCGAAACCTCTAAGGACAGGGTTTTCGGGACTACATGTAGTTCCAACAATTTAATAAATTATTTAATTAATATATTTAATAAATCATTTTAAAAATATATTTATTAAATATAATTTAATTTTAATTAATTATTTTAAAAAATATTAATTCTATTATTTAATCACAAAATCAATATACATATCATTTAATCACAAAATCAATAAAAATATTAATTCTATTATTTAACTCTATTATTTTTGTTTTTGATTTCAATATACCAATACATATAAACACATATATACAAATCAATATACATAATCACAAAATGGATAAAAAAAAAACATAAAAGTTCAATCATTAATAAAACTTAATGTAAATAACAATAAATTATACTATTATTATTACAAATCTTTAAATTGAAACTAAAAACCACAAAGAAAAAACCTCCTAAACACTAAACAAGTTTCCCAAAGTATATTAAGATTTCGGTCCAATGGTGGTGGTGGCAGCAGATGGGGCTGGAGGTGGTGGTGGCGGGCGGCGGCAGTAGGTGGAGGGGCGGCGGCAGCAGGTGGAGGGGCGGCGGCAGCAGGTGACAGCAGTGGTAGCGGTGGCTTTTGGTGGCAGCAGTGGCGGTGTGTGATGGCAGGGGTGGTGGTGGCGTTGCTTAGCTTGGTGACAGGTGGTGGTTTTGATTAAGGTTTTATGGTGGTTTAGTGGTGGTGATAAGAAAATAAATGGGAGAAATTTTGTGAAATCTTTGATGATAATAAGATATAAATGAAGAGAGAGAGAGAGAGGGGAGAGATTATATAAAAGGGTGGGTTAATTGAGTGGTTGAAAATTTTTGGGGGGAAATGAAATTTTTGGGACAGGGGGAAACAAAATTTTTGGTGGGTTAATTGTTATTGATGATTTTTTGTTATATATTTAAGTTTATAAAAAAGTCTAATTAACATGTATTTAAAAATATACACCATTTATATAAATTTATAATTTTATTTTTTAAGGTTAAAAGTTATATAAAAAAAGGTCTATGTATTTTCATATTTTTTAGATTTCGAGGAAAATAATAAACATAAACAAAGTCGATAAAGTTTTTTAAAAAGTTTTATTTTCTTTTTAATATTTCGCTTAAAAATATATTTGTTATTCAAAAACAAGTTATTTTTTGTATAAGTTATTAAATTGTGGAAAAATGTTATCGACTCGTTTTTACGATTGTTGATGAAATGTAATACTTTATGTATATTGTGATAACACAATTTAATAATTGATGAAAATGTATTTATCGATTCAATAATTCCTTATTAACCAAGTTCAATAGCTAGCGACAGACAGACACTAACTCGAATAGTCGATGATCAATAGTGAGTAAACGATTGAATAACTTTAAATATGTGATAAGATACATTGAAATTGTTGCTTCTGGTATTTGATCGATCGATGGTTTAGGATTATAGTTTAGGGTTCAAGGGTTCATGAGGGTTATCGTTGTTAAAAGCTTCAGATTTCATGTTTAGGGTTTATGGTTTATTGTTGTTTAAGGTCTAACTTTAGGGGTTTAGGGTTTACAGTATTTGTTAATTGAAATACGACACGTAAACATTTCCGATACCTTCAGATATAGGTTTATTTTAAGTATTTTCCACGTTTATCGTAAGTAGTTACGAGTTAAGGGTTTACTTAGGTCTCTACGATTAATTAAACAATTAATTTACAATTATTATATATTGAATACTATTATATGTGCACAATGGAATTGATAGACCCTCATAAGTGACCTCATCCTTTCATGCAAAATAAAACGCACGCAGATGAATAACTTCGGATGTCATGTTTGTCTTTGGGGTTAGGGTTTAGGATTATAGTCTAGGGTTTAAGGGTTTATGAGGGTTATCGTTGTTAAAAGCTTCAGATTTCATGTTTAGGGTTTATGGTTTATCGTTGTTTAAGGTCTAACTTTAGGGGTTTAGGTTTAAGGTATTTGTTAATTGAAATACGACACGTACACATTTTCTATACCTTTCAGATATAGGTTTGTTTTAAGTATTTTCCACGTTTATCGTAAGTAGTTACGAGTTAAGGGTTTAGTTAGGTTCCTACGGCTAACTATAAAATTAATTTACTATTATTATATATTTAATACTATTATATGATATAATATATGCAAATAATATCTTAAATAAAATCAATTAATTGATATTTATATTATATATTTTTAATTTAAATATATTTTAAATAACATTTTAGTATAATTACTTTTAATAATATAATATATACAAATTTTTTGATATCAAGTAATAAAATTTTAAATAAAATCAATTATTTGATATTTATATATTATATATTTTTAATTTAAATATATTTTAAGTAACATTTTAATAATTACTTTTAATAATATAATATATACAAATTTTTTGATATCAAGTAATAATATCTTAAATAAAATCAATTAATTGATATTTATATATTACATATTTTTAATTTAAATATATTTTAAATAACATTTTAATGATTACTTTTAACAATTATATTTTAAATAACATTTTAGGGTTTTTAGTGACTACATGTTGTCCCCTAAAGTATTTAGACATTTGGGGACTACATTTTTGGGTTTTTAGGGACTACATGTAGTCCCCTAAAAGTTCAGTTTAGGCGGCAACTTTTCCCTCTATTTTTTCACTTTGGTGACCTTTTTAGGGACAACGACTGTAGTCCCTAAAGCTTTGTCGAATTAATATTTTTTAATGGTTGTCCCCTAATAGTAGTTTATCGGGACAGATAGGTAGTTCCTTAAAGTTTTGTACTCCAAAACATTTATCGGGACAACTTTGTAGTCCCTTAAAGTTTGAGCGCCAAGTTTTCCCTCCAACTTTTTTTCGTTATGGTTTTTTAGGGACTACATGTAGTCCCTATAAATAGTAGTCAAAATTAAAGAAAACATAAGACTCCTTTTTTGTCACGTAGTGAAGTTTTCGGGACTACATGTTGTCCCGATAAACGATGGCGTTGTCCCTATAGATTTTGGTCAAACTTTTGGGCAAAAAAACCCATTTTTTGTCGTGTAGTGGACTTTTCGGGACGGATTTTCGTAGTCCCGAAAAAGTTTTTGTCCCGAAAGCCAAATTTTGGTGTAGTGATTAGTGCTAGTGAATAGTTGTAATAATAATAATAATAATATAATATTATAAACAAATATATTTAATACATATAAATATTTTATCTATTGAATAAAAGTTATTAAAATTATAAAAATACCAAATTAATAAACAAATATATTTAATACATATAAATATATTATCTATTGAATAAAAGTTATAAAAATTATAAAAATACCAAATTAATAAGACTTTTAATACCAAATTAATGAAATTTGTACAAATATTTTCATACGTGTTTAAATAGGTTATTTATCTTTTATATCAATTATCGAAGTAGAAAAATAGTGAAAAGTGGATATTTATTTATTAAAGTAATAAACTAGTAAACATTAGCTATTTATATGGATAGTAATTAATAAAGAAAGAAATTTTAACAAAACGTTTCATTTAGTTTAGTGATTTCTTCTTTTAGGGAAGGATCTCTAGGGACGGAGTCATATATTCTATTCCGATAAGATTTTTTTATTGTTTTTATTTTATTAATTAAATTTTAATATATTTAATTAACTACTATATGAAAAAGAAAAAAAAAATTAAGTAAAAGAAAAGTTGATAAAATATAAATCCCGCCATAAACACGCGGACAAGAAAATCCCTCGTTAATCGTCAAAGTTAATTTGGAAAAGTATACATATAAAATTAAATATAAATAATTGCAGATTAGGATTAAAGACATGAAAAGAAAAATACTATTATTGCCTAGGATATTTTTCTCTAGTTTAAAACATAAAAGTTGACCTTTTTTCCTTAAAGAATACTTATTATATGTCAATAATTCATAAAGAAAAAGGTTCTCTAAAGACGTAACTCATGTTGGTTGTTATATATTCGATTCTTACTTCCTACGACTTTTCAGAATTTGAGGGAGAATTGGACCTTATGTGCATTTACTTTAGATGCCAAATTTAAGGATCACATATGGTTTGTTCTCTAGCCTTCCTTTTTCTTTCCTTCTACGATTGAAATAGGACCCCACAATGTTATCATCGACATCTTGCCAAAAACAAGATCAAACAAAGCACTATGTATCTTGTATAAAATAATGGAGTAGGTCGGGTTATAGTTAGTGAGTCGTTACTCGTTAAGGCTATTATCGTATCTATATTTACATATTATGTTCACAAGATCAAGGTTACAACTTACATATAAGTGTTGTACTCGGATCATTGATCAATCCATCACTAACCTTGATACCACGTACCTTGTGGAACATGACGGAGTTTAAACACGGCCAGTCAATCTTAAGCTTAATATCATAATACTCGTGAACTTTACAAAACTCTACTAGATGAAGTATAATATCATTTCTTTTTTATTGTAGGGCTTTATGACTAATTTGTATGATATGAAAAAACAAAGTATATTTATTAAAAAATAAATTGCGGGTGTGGTTGGTTCATTTAAGGGAATAATAATGGAAATGGTAACGGGAATATAAAGGAATGTAAAAAGGTATTATCATTGCATTATTAATGGTTGATAAATTTATAAATATATCATCAATACAATGAAATGGATTAATAAAAGCATTATGTAACGGGGCACACTTTCTGCTCGGAACGACCTCCCCGATGCGTAGAATATTCCAGAAGCTTCCACAGAACTCTAGGTTAACCCCTAGAGTGTTCCAGATTTTGCCTAAGATATTTCTAGTATTCTATCTAGATCAGGTCCTAGATAAATCTAGACATGTTGTAATATCTAGAATAGATAGATCTAGAATAGTTAGGAAATATCCAGATCTAGAAACTTCTCTAGATCTCTATAAATATGTAATCCTAGAATCATTGTAATCACTCAGATTTTCCTTGATCAATAAAACATAAAAGCTTTACAAAGCTCCTTGCAAGTGTTCTCGTTTATTATTCCAAGTCTTTTTGGCTTACTTAGCTCCCACAAATCAGCGATCTAAGTGCCTCACGGTGTCAAGAATCCAACCCCGTGACAAGTGGTATCAGAGCAAGGCTCTAATCAATTCAATTACTTGGAAGAAAACACGATGGCAGGAGTCGATCCAACACTCACTCTAGAAGCTGAAGGATCCAACGTCGAGAGACAAGAGAAGCCAAAGAAAACAAGAGGCAAGTCTCGACCGCCCCGTGATCTGGTTACTAGTGAAAATGCCGCTGATCAGGAGACTCGATTCACTGATCTAGAGTCTCTAGTGGTTGGGTTACAAACCCAGATCGACGATTTAAATGAAGGACTCGATAGGTTCGTCGAAGAAGGAATAACAGTAACCAAGGTGGCGAAAGAAATGATTGAAGATTTCAAGGCTGAAATCAGAAATGATATACAAACCTTGTCCGAAAATGTTCAAGGAACTCGGAAGTTTCTTGAAGACGAGATACACTCCATACGCGAAGAGATGGAGACCATGAAAAGAGAATGGAGAAACTTTCGTCAGACAAATACGAACGGAAGTACCAGCAACACATTTGGGCCCACCATAAAGGTACCTAAACCAAATTCATTCAATGGTACTCGAAACGCAACTCAAGTCGAAAATTTCCTCTTCGGACTCGAACAATACTTCGACGCGATGGGAGTGGTAGACGATGTGGCAAAGATTAGCCACGCACCCTCGTTTCTCCGTGATTCTGCCCAACTTTGGTGGAGGAGAAAGTACTTGGAAAGGGAGAAAGGAATATGTATAATCGAGAAGTGGGATGACTTCAAGACCGAGCTACGCAAACATTTCCTACCTCGTAATGCCGACCTGGAAGCACGAGCAAAACTAAGGAGATTAGACCAAAAAGGTACGATTTCCGACTACATCAAAGAGTTTACTACAACAATGCTCGAAATCGAAGATTTGTCGGAGCGAGATGCACTGTTCTATTTCAAAGACGGGCTGCAAGAGTGGGCACAAGTCGAACTTGACCGACGCAATGTGCGCACTCTCGATGATGCTATTGCAGCCGCCGAGTCACTCGTCGAACTCTCTCCGAAGCTGCGAGAAAACTTATTCGGGATAAGCGACGAAGAAGAAGAACTCCCCGAGCAAACTAAGGTAAGTCATCGAAGCTCTTCTCCTAAACGAAATTCCTCCCTGAGGCAAGGAAAACCAAAACCTTCCTTGCCATGCTTCATATGTAATGAAGCTCACTGGACCAGCGAGTGTCCAAAACGAAAAACGATAAATGCTATATTAGCAGAAAAAGAAAAAGAAAGAAAAATCAACGAAGAACCCGAAGCCCAAATGGGCACGATGAGGCATCTCGGAGCCTTGGTGAAATCTGATCCGAGCAACAAGACAAAGGACAACGGACTATTGTTCGTTAACATAAAAATCAACAACAAAGAAACCAATTAAGGCGTTGATAGATACGGGCGCCACCCACAACTTCGTCGATGTCCGAGAAGCAAAAAGGCTGGGCATGTGGTACCGACGAAGCAACGACACAATCAAGGCTGTAAATTCAAAAGAAAGAAAGATTATAGGGATGGCCAAGGCGAAATCAAGCATCAAAGGATGGCGGGACAATCTGAAATATACGGTCACCAGAATGGACGACTTCAAAGTAGTCTTGGGACTAGACTTTCTCCGCCAAGCGGAAGCCTTCCCGGTTCCCTCGAAGAATTCCCTGGTACTTCAAAATAAAAATCGAGTTTATGTTACCAGGTTATCGGAAGAAAAAGTCGTGACGAGGACGCCACGAAAACAAGTGGGGGAGGGTGTAACGGGGCGCACTTTCTGCTCGGAACGACCTCCCCGATGCGTAGAATATTCCAGAAGCTTCCACAGAACTCTAGGTTAACCCCTAGAGTGTTCCAGATTTTGCCTAAGATATTTCTAGTATTCTATCTAGATCAGGTCCTAGATAAATCTAGACATGTTGTAATATCTAGAATAGATAGATCTAGAATAGTTAGGAAATATCCAGATCTAGAAACTTCTCTAGATCTCTATAAATATGTAATCCTAGAATCATTGTAATCACTCTGATTTTCCTTGATCAATAAAACATAAAAGCTTTACAAAGCTCCTTGCAAGTGTTCTCGTTTATTATTCCAAGTCTTTTTGGCTTACTTAGCTCCCACAAATCAGCGATCTAAGTGCCTCACGGTGTCAAGAATCCAACCCCGTGACAATTAGTACCTGATTATTCCAATTTAGTGGGTAATGATGGTTTGGCCCATATTAAGTAATCATTAATTACATATTAAGTAACCAACCACAATTAATGATAATCATTTTCATTACTCACTATGTATTCTCCTTTACCAAACACACCCTAAGATTTTGTGAGGAAACAATCGAACATGCTAACCCATATGTAAATACCCTTAACAACAAGCAAATAGAACCCACGCTCGAAAAGCCTAATAAAGGCACTCCAACTGTTGGTTCTACCATACTTTATTATACTATATGGTATGTTTGGTGCCAAGGTTCACTCTTTATGCTTAAGAACTTATGAATTTCATAGAAGCTTTCGAAAATTGAACCTTTTATTTTCATACCTTTAACATGTATATTTAGTGATATTTTAGCATATTAAATAAAAGTGTTCGCTTGTTTTGTACATAGTTGTAAAACTTGTACGAGTCATTTAACTCTAAAACAATACTGACTCGTACATTTAACTAATATCATGACTTGTAAAACTCGTATCATGACTCATACGACTCGAATCGTGACTAGAAAATATATTTAAATTATCTATAAATTCAATAAAAAGAACTTAATATTAAATTTTATATATGTATATTTTATATTTATTGAATATATTTTATAAAATTATGACTTCGAGTTACGAACCAAAATTCCAATCACCACTTATTAGTTAACAACTATGATTTAATATAATGAAATGTTGTACGCACCGAGCACGAGGGTCAAAGGGCGTACAGTCACATATGGTTGCATATCAGCGCACCATCACTTGAAATGAGTGTTCAGGTGTTTCGTCTACAAGTTCTTCAAATGCAAATAATCATCTACAATTTCTACAAATGCTAATAATCATCTAAGTGCATACTAATCTGTGTATGAGAGTCTTTGGGTAATCGGCCTAACTTTTATAATTTATAAACCGTTTTTAGGCGGTTGAAACAACCAATAATTTCCATAATTCTTGGAAATCAATATATACATTGAACAAACATGAAATAAAAGGTTATGATATCTAGACAATATCGGGTCGAAATATTGGTTATGGAAACTTGGAAAGTAATTTTCTTACACGATCTAGAGAAATATTTACTCATCTTCAAACATCTTATCTAGTCGTTTTCAAACATCCTAGCTGTCCATTGCAACCTCAATTTCTAACATAACATAAGCATCTTAAGTAAGATGCAATCAAATTCACGCTTCCTAGTTAATAATTCACCAATGGCCTATGACGCTAGAGAAGGTAAAAAGCATACGAGTACTAGTAAATATCCATATTGACTTAACTAGATAACCAACTAACGACACCACCGTACGAAATTAAAGCTAATGAAAGTTTAACTATGAAAAGACGACATACTTCGGTTTGGACACCATCATGAACAATTTGATTCCCTGACTTTGAGATACACGATATAGTCGCTTGCTAGTGAACTTGGGAACTAGTCTAAAAGAATATATTAATTATAAAGTCAATGTATGAGGTTCTGTCGGTCGCCTTATCCTCGATCCCTTTGAACCCTAAATCACATTAGTTGCGGAATAACCAATATGTATATGTATATGGTGAAGAACAACACAAATAATCTAATGATTGATATTATTAAGCTTACGTATTCGATTACAAACACGAACAATATCAAATCACTCGATTACAAGACTTTAACACTCAACACTCACAGTTACTCGACCTAAGAATTAACTCACGTAACTATTCGTGATGTGACAGCTCTGACAACTTTCAACAACCGCATTTATGATCCCGAGGTTGCTATTTATAGCTGACCCAAAAACCTAAACAGTTACGCAAGCGTAACTGTCTGGGATCAGTTACGCTGCGTAACTAAACAGTTACGCGAGCGTAACAGTTAGTTACGCTGCGTAACTTAGTTACTCAGCGTAACTGCCTACGTAAATGCGTTTTGGACTTTACAACTCGATCTAAATACATTCTAACTCGACGACACATTCATAATGAATACAACTACAGACATTTATGTTCCAACAAACTCCCCCTTGGATGTAGCTTGTATTCTTCAAAATTTTCTTGAACTTTTGGTGTCGAGAGATCGAGAGTTGATCCTTTAACCTTCACAGAGGCCTTGTACGGTGTTTAGTCTGCAACCGATGACTTGCGAATCTTTCTGGCAGCTAGTCTTCATCATTAAGCAACGTGGCTCCATGAAGATCAGCTTCGAGTCCTTGACTTCCTGGAAGTGCTAAACTCTTCTAGATCCGATCTTTAAACTCTGCAAACCTAGCTTACAGAGACAAAACTGACCAAATACGTGTTTTTGTTCTTTAAACTGATAAATTTTTTTTTTTTTTTTCGTTTTTCAGAAAACACGTGATAAAACCTTTTAACCTTGTACGATACGTGGCAGAAATAAAATCTTTTTGGATTTTTGTTTGTTTTCTTAACCTAAAACCGAAAATCTTTTTGTGGTTTTCATCTATGAGCTATTTACACTACTTTAGCAACCTACAAAGAGCAAATCTTTTTTGTTAGGAATTAGTTTGCTTTTAGGATCATATCGCAGAAGTCAAATAACAAGAATTAGCCGATTATTAGTATGTTTGTCCTCTTAAATACAACATAGATATCATATAAAAAATCATCCGATTATTTAAATTACATCTGTTTATATGGATCCCACTTATATTTACACTTAGCTAAATCCGAACTTCCCTCAAAGCGTCATCAAACCTCCAGTATTTATTTCGGAAAACTGTCACCTTATTCCTAGATTAGTAACTACTCTAAGTATTGAAAACGCATACATATAGTATTAAGTTTAAGCACTTATGCAATTTTCATTATTTATTAGCTTTATTTAAGCTTTAACAGCTTTATTGACTCGTGAATTCCTCCCTCTGTCTCTGCCGTTTATCAAGTAAGCATCAAGAGTTACGGAATTCTTATTTGACTCTACTCTCCCCCTGTCTCTGCCGTTTATCAAGTAAGCATCAAGGGTTACGAGTTTTACTTAGATTCAATTATTTATAACTCCTCAACCTTTATACTAACTCCAGGAAACTATGATTTCACAACCTTATAGAATCCAGAAGCGCCTCAAGGTATTTTTGAGTTTTAATAAACATATAAACTCTTTGAGTTTTAGAAAAAAAACGACTTATTCTATTTTTTTGTTTTTCTCTCAATTTTTATCTTTTCCTCGCTTTTTCTATTACTCTCAGATACTTATTAATATATTTATTATAATATCCTATGGTGACAGATTCCAGGCACACCGAAAGTTTTCAGCTTATCACTGAGATGAACAGACTTAACCGTGTTACCCATTAAAAACAATTTCGGAAGATTGTTTAGATGATATTAGCCGTACCTACTAATACATCGAACAAAAACTTATGACTCTGATTTTTAAAATCTGCGATGTACTATCATTTCCTAAGGTTTTTACAAACTTTCTCCTCCTCTTTTTATGTTTTTCTGATTTTTAGTGTTTTTCTGATTTTTCATAACTATACAAATCCTAAAAACTTAAAAAGAAAAGATTTCGAAGTCACGATCAAAGATTTAGGTTTTTATCATTTTGGACGCTTTATACTCAATTGAGATAATTAAACTTTGACTCAATGAGTTTTCAAAACTTTATACTCTTTTGACAAGAGTTTTGCATTTAAGCAAAACGGTTTTTGTTCGAGTTCGCAACTGTTATGTGTTGCGAAGTCTAAACACTTTAAACTTTAAAATATATAAAAGTGTTTATTAAACTTGAAAATATATGTTTGTAACATAAAACGGACCACGTAACTCAAATAGGAACCGAAAACCTACCGAACCACGTATCACACACAAACAATCATAAATTCAAGTAGAACAAACACATTTATACCAAAAGATGTATCAATAATTACAGACAAAATAGATAGTGTTTGAGCTGGGAATTTAAAAATACCAAAAATAGCCAGCTAATTTACTGCAAACAAAATCTACGCTGCATCTTCTTTCACCAACGGCATGTTCTTCGAGTGATATCCGTTTTCAACGCAGATACGGACTACATGAGAGAAGACAAAACCGAAGGATCTCTCATTCCACATCGCCATGATCATCTTCTCATCCAAGCGCTTCAAGTCAGTTTCGGAAAGACAGAGGAGATGAATAGGATCATAGATCCTTAGCAGTACATTCCCCACAAAATCTGTCATCACTGCTTCCCGAGAGTTTTCATCGAAGTACCAATCGTCAAGTTCTTGCAAAAAATCTTGAGGCAATGAAGGCATCCGGATTCGCTTGAGAAGCTTGACCTCTGGATAGATGTGCTGAATATCACGCTTCCCCGTCGCTGGATTCCGATGCTTTGACTTCTTTAACTCAGGCTTGGTGAGGGAAAAGTGGACATACTTCTTGTAATAGATGTCTTCCCTAAGCTGGATGTAGAAGAGCTTGGCAGCATCTGAGGTGAGATTCTTTGGCTCCATGTCAGCAATGCGTTCCAACTCGTAATACGGCATGGAGCTGAAGGTTGCATACTTCATCCTCATGTACTGCACCCCATCTGTTCTGAGCAAAGCAAAGAAGTCTGTGTTGTCGATGTAGCGCCAAGAAAGAATAAGCTTCTTACACGGGCCTACAAGCTTACAACCTGCAGTAACACAGACTTTGTCAAAGACACGGTGATCAATCTCTCTCCCTTTGCTGTCGACGTAATGAACATAGTTCTTCACGGGAGGAGCTGGAGCGGCTGGAATCTCTGGTGATGGTTCTCTCACTTCTTTAGACTTCCTCTTTGAACCAGAAGAGGAAGCAGCTTTGTCTTTCATACCCGCCTTTGATTGTGATGCAGTTGCTTTCTTTAACCGTGCAGAATCAACCTCGTCCTCGGAGTCCTCGAACATAGTACAACTCCCGGGAACCATGGAGGCTGCATCGCCTTCTTGCATTGGAGCACCATCAAATCTTGGAACTATAGCGGTGGAGCCTTGGACAGACATTGCAGGCTGAGCAGGCTGGATCTGACGATCATGAGTACCTGTAGGAATTAAGATGAAAGCAAGGTTAGGGTTAGTGGTCTCCCCCTGAATTGGTGCATCCTTGGCTGGAGATCCCTGATCTTTCGCAGAACCGGAGGCAGATCCGCCTTGTGGTGCTGGTTCTGAAGGATTTCCTTTGCCTTGGTCTTCTGAACTCATGTGAGATAGAGCTCCTGCACCGCCCAAATCGTCATCGGGCTTTCCTTGATCATCCTTATCGTCCTTAGGAGCATCATCATCATCTTCATTATCATCTTTCTCGTCCTCTTTCTCCTCTTCCTGCTCTTCGGTTGATTTATTTGAATAGAAACCGAGAGGGTCTTCGACTGCATCAAGGCGCTCGAGAACAGTTTCATAATCCCCTCGAGCCGCCGCGATCTCATGCTCTAAATCTTTCACAGTCTCCAGAGACTTAATCTTCGAGTCCCTTGCTCTCACTTCACCCTCGAGCTTCTTAATCTTCAAAGCATGCTCGTTGTGGGAGCTCTGGAGGTTCAACACTTGAAGCTGCAGCTGTCTGACTATATCACTCAATCCAACCGTGATCTCAGGGCGAGAAGAGGTGCCCAATGGACTTGAAGTCACGATCGGAGAGGTGGTGGTGAGAATTGTAGCAGGAGAAGCAGAGATGGGTGGTGTTGGAGTGAACTTTGGAGGTGGAGGAGGAGCAGTGGTGATTGCTGTTGATGGAGGAGTAGTGGTGGTGATTGTTGTTGGCGGAGGAGTAGTGATGGTGATTTTCTTTGACTTCTTCACCAATGGAGGTTCAGGAGAGACCTCAGGTGAAGTGGGAATGGTGCGAGGGCGTTTGATTGAAGATGGTGGTGGAGATTGCTTAAAAGAATGAGGCTGAATCCCAACAAACTCTGCCTGCTTTGATCGTGCTGTACGAAGAGGCTTCGGAGAAGGAATCACAACTTGCGGTTCCTTGAACTTGACTCCTTTGGGTTTGCTGGAAGTTCGAACCTCTGAGGCTTCCTCCTGAACTCTTTTCCCTTTGACTGCCACCTGTAAGGCAGTACCAAACATATCCGCTCCCGCTTTTGATCCTTTCTCCAGTATCCTCTGACGTCTGGAAGCATATTTTTTAACAGAGATATGCTTCCTGAGAACTTCCAACTCTCTCAAAGCTTTCTTCATCTTCCTTGTGGCGTCGGAGATTTCAACGGTTTCCTCCGACCCAGCTTCACCATCACTGTCATCACTTTCTGAAGAAGATTCTGAAGTAGATTCCTCGTCAGATTCTACTCGTTTCTTTCCCTTTCCCTTTCTTGAAGCACCCGCAAAAGCTGCAAGATCTTCAGAAGCCTCGGTATTGGTAGACTTCCTAGATCTTGACGGGCGTGGAGAATCAGGAACCACGAGATCATCAAATGCATTAAGCTCTGGAGTTGGGTAACTGGGGTCAATCAATGCACCCTGGAGAGGTAACTCGGGACCTACCCTTCTGCAATTTTGGAAGTAACGAGAATCGATCCTTAGTGCCTTTCCGACCGGACCATTATAAGGAAGATCCGGTAGAGAGTGATCAATGAATAGCTGCACGAATCTCGGGTACTGATCGAAGGTCTTCTTCTTGTCCTCCAGATTTAAACACATGTTGTTGAAAATAAATCTGGAGTAGTTGTACTTGTGGTTGAACACCAGTGAGACCATCAACGCTTGACCTCGTCTATCTAAAGAGTCGTACCCGCCTTTCCATCTGGATAAGCACATGATGACCGTGTGCATTAGAAAGCGATAAAGCACTGGCATCATTGGCTTCTTGAACTGAAACGAATCCAGACGACCAGAATATCCCATCTGTCTGAAGCAACCGAAGATTGTTTTCTCCGGTAAAGTATCATCAGCATCAATACTATCTCTGAACTGAAGAACCGTGCGGATAACCTCTTCAGTAATGATGATCGGGAGTCCCCCAACTGTTGTCTCAATGCTCAGAGGAGAAACAGACTTGTTTACCACAACATTCCTCCAAAACTCGCTAATCAGACCCCTCTTGAGATCGGGATCAACTCGTAGAGAATAAGCAATAGGGCTTCTAAGGAGGTAGTTGATAATACCTTCGAACCCCTCTCCTTTATCAACAGCCGAGAGTAAAGCCACTGAGTTATGTCTTTTCATGGCAATATCTTTCTTATCTTTAGCCATTCTACACATCAAAAACAACAAACTTGCACAAAAGTTAGAATACGCACAAAATCTTCTATAAAACATCGTAAAAAACATCCTAGAAATGCATAGACTACTTATGAAGGTAAGAATGTCATTTTGAGTGAAATGAAGTTACGCTGCGATCGTTAGAACAGTGACGTTAAACAAATTGAATTTGAAAAACAGATGTGAATCTGTTGACAGTTACGTGCGCGTAACTGTAGTTACGCTCCGTAACTGTCTCACGTAACTGTCATTTTGAAAATTTGGGCAGCGTAACTACCCATTTCCATGGGTCAGAGAACATCTTCTTTAAACAGTTACGTGCACGTAACTAGCAGTTACGCCCCGTAACTAATAGTTACGCGCTAAACACAAACAATATAATTTCTCAGTTACGTGCACGTATCTAGCCAGTTACGCCCCGTAACTAATAGTTACGCGCGTAACTGTTCTGACAGACTCCCGATTTTCAAATTTTTAAGAAACTCCGAATACGCTATGGTTTTCATCTTAAAATCCTAACATTAGCTATATTCCGAGTAACATTGTTCTTTACACTACACAACTTTAACCGTTATGAAGACAAAATTCAGTTATGAGTTCGGTTTAGGTCAAAATGAAATTTTTCTTTAAACACCCACTTTAAAAACGAAAATCAACAATCAAACACTGCTATGGTATTCGAAATCCAGTTTATGATGTTATAGCATCATCAATTTCATGTTTCAATTGCTGATTTTGATTTGTGAATTGTGACAGCCCATTATCCAAACACCCTTTAAACTCGAAATGAGGTCGAGAAATCAAACCTTGATGCTTTGATGATGATTCCGAGCTAGAAAACGATGAAAAGCAAGTGAAAATGATTCGAAATAGCAAAATCGCCGAGAGAGAAAAGGGTTTTTCGAAGAGGGTTTTTGAAAGTGTTATGAAACAGTCATTTGTCAAACTTTATATACCCTTTCTCTCTCTTAGTTACGTGCACGTAACTTTCAGTTACGTGCACGTATCTCTCAGTTACGTGCGTAACTGACAAATACACATATAGATACGTGCGCGTATCTCTCAGTTACGTTGCGTAACTGACAAATACGCGACTCAGTTTTAAACTTATGTGTTTTTCGCTCGTTTTTCGACTTTAAACTTATTTTAAGTCACGTTTTAATCTTTAAACTATTACTTATTAATAGAAAACAGAGTTTTAGCCTTTACACTCTATCCTAGAGATGAAACGACCACATTTTCAAACCTTTACACCTTATCCGGTGATAAAGAACCTTTAAACTTGACGACTCCAGATCGCCAAGAAACTTTAAACTCAACGGCGAAGGCATGTGATCTATCAAGCATATGTAAGCACTTGGAGCCTTCAACTCGTCAAGAGTCCTTCGGAAAACCGTCTATCCGGAAGAATGTGATCCATAAAGCGTATGTCAGCTCATTAGATTCTTCTTGTTACTGCAAATCACTCAAAAACACGAGAACCGTAAAATAGAAAAAGAAAAACTATAAACCTAAGAAATGTTAAAATCTTTTTGAATTTTTAATTTTAAAAGACTTAGAAATTAAACTACAACTTAAAACCAAAATCTTTTTGAATTTTTGAATTTTAAAAGACTTAAATATTTACAAAAAGGTGGTTCGTGTTACGCGATTTCTTGAATAGTGAGACGGTTTAACTTGATCAATTCTTCAAATCGACCCTTGTGAAAAGCTTTTGTCAAAAGATCGGCCTTTTGATCTTCAGTGGCGATTTGAAGTAATGTGATCAAGTTCAATCCCGAATAAATGAAACAAATACTGATACGTTTCGTTTTTGAGTGTTGTACCGGATTGCGTATGATGCACACCTGCTGCAGTGTTATCTATGTGAATAGGAGTGCGAGAGACAATCAACCGTAGTCGCGTAAGCTGATGCTGATCCAAAGGACTTGAGCACAAAAACTTCCCGGCTGCAATGTATTCAGCTTCCGCAGATGACAAAGATACCGCAGTTTGCTTCTTGCATTGCCAGGAGACTAAAAGCGAACCAAGAAACTGACAACCGCCAGTAGTGGACTTCATGTCTGAGTTGCAACCCCCATAATCAGAATCAGAATACGCCGTCAGCTCAAAGTTTTGATCATCATACGGATACCAAAGACCGAGAGTTGGTTTCCCTTTGAGATAGCAGAGAAATCCTCTTCACAGCCTTCAAATGACATGCCTTAGAGCAGCTTGATAACGCGCGCACAAAGACACAGCAAATGTGATATCCGGACGAGAAGCCGTCAGATTCAGAGAGCCTATCATCGAACGATATAGCTTCAAATCTACGACTTCCTCATGAAGTGCTGGACCAAGCTTGTGATTAATCTCGAGAGGAGTGCTAACCGGTCTG
>CAJVGC010000590.1:0-103849 GCA_910822075.1 Senecio squalidus | reverse complement strand
ATCTTCAAAATCATAATCACGCAACTCGGGTTTATCCTTTAACAGCAAAACACGCACTTCCCAATGAGGTGGTAAACTATCTAGAAACGTGTATTAGTCTGGAAGTTTATCATATTCAACCTTTAACTCATACAAATCGTTTATCAATCTACAAAACCTAGAAATCAACATATCTAAAGTTTCGTTTTCGCCACATTTGAAGTTATCGAACTGTCTCTTCAAAATGTCGGCTTTGATAACCTTTATTGCTTCAGTTCCCCCATATCTCTTCAAGATGGCATGCCAAAGATCATGAGGATTGTCGATCTTCCTGAATATAGCTTTCATTTCATCAGTTAAGCAGAACTGAATAGATCCCAAAGCCTTCTGATTTTTGAGGAAAGCCGCCTTCTCGTCATCCGTATACGTATTCATTGCCCGATAAGTTCTAACTCCGGTACTTGCGTTAAGATCCGAAGGAGCTTCATATCGTGTCAAAATGGGAGTCCACATGCTTGGATCGGTGCAAGCAACGTAGGTCTTGAAGTTCATCATCCATTCTTCGACACTACGATTCGGATTGTACATAGGAGGAACCTGAGGATTTCGACTAGATTCCATGTTGAATGAACCCGTGTTCATAGTAAGAGCCATGTCAAATACAAACCAATACCCGAATCAAACACAATGCCCTAGAAGAAGAAAACCAGAAAACCCGATAATTACCGAAGAAGAATACCAAACCAAACCACACAAACGATTCCCGAATACCCCGAACTTAACGCTAATCTTCAAACGTCTTCACACAAGTCTTCACAAACAAAACCCGTAGAATCAGCAAGAAAATCAGAGAATCCAACCTAACAACTACCTAATGTTTCTGTCGAGAATCGGGCAGAGTAACGGCTAGAAAAACGAAGTAAACGAACGTCTTCAGTGAACAGATACGCTAGCGTAACTCCCAGTTACGTGGCGTAACTGTCTAGTACCGTAACTGTCTTCGAGCAATAATCTTCAAGTATCGTAACTAGCAAATACGTTGCGTAACTCTCAGTTACGTGGCGTAACTCCCAGTTACGTGACGTAACTAGTAAATACGTTGCGTAACTAGTCTTCACGTAAATCTTCCACGTAACAATCTTCAAAAATCACGTAACTTGTAGATACGTTGCGTAACTGCACAGTTACGCGCCGTAACTGTTTCCTGACAGTTACTCTAGCTGAAAATTTCTTCCGACCGTCGAAAACGAAGAAAAACACAAAACTAGGAAACCATCTTCTGCAGATATCAAGAATAACCCAATGTAAACACAATATCTGAAACCCGAGACTAAACTACAGCTGGAAATGCCTAGATCTAAAGAAATCCGAAATAAAGTACAATTATCCCAAATCTTAGATCTAATCCAAAACAGCCCCAAACTTCACCGAACGGATTCAAAGACCTCTATAACAAGTATAGAGGCTCTGATACCACTTGTCGGTCGCCTTATCCTCGATCCCTTTGAACCCTAAATCACATTAGTTGCGGAATAACCAATATGTATATGTATATGGTGAAGAACAACACAAATAATCTAATGATTGATATTATTAAGCTTACGTATTCGATTACAAACACGAACAATATCAAATCACTCGATTACAAGACTTTACCACTCAACACTCACAGTTACTCGACCTAAGAATTAGCTCACGTAACTATTCGTGATGTGACAGCTCTGACAACTTTCAACAACCGCATTTATGATCCCGAGGTTGCTATTTATAGCTGACCCAAAAACCTAAACAGTTACGCAAGCGTAACTGTCTGGGATCAGTTAAGCTGCGTAACTAAACAGTTACGCGAGCGTAACAGTTAGTTACGCTGCGTAACTTAGTTACTCAGCGTAACTGCCTACGTAAATGCGTTTTGGACTTTACAACTCGATCTAAATACATTCTAACTCGACGACACATTCATAATGAATACAACTACAGACATTTATGTTCCAACATGTTCAAGTTTTTCTAGAGATTTAACTTGTCTTTTTCATCTTTTTTTTTCTGGAATCTTACTACCTATTTCTAAAATTCAAGTATGCATCGAGATGCATTTAGATTCGGAAATTTGAGGATCATATTTCTTACTCGTATGACTTTTTATGGTGTTATTCTTGTGGAAAGCAAAACCAAGTAACTTAGGCCTTACAATGTCAAGGACCATATCGTTAGGATCTAGAACTAAACTGATATCATTAATCTTCATGAATACGACTCAATCTTCTTTTTACGAAAAGTAGTCTTATCGTGTCACCGTGCGTGACGCTTCATAAGCTTTACCTAAAACCATCACATCCTAAATTAACTAAACTAATGCATATATAATATCATTCAAAACATAACATTCAAGATACTTTTGTACGTACAAAACTTAAATTAATACTCTAGCTAGTTAGTTGTAAGAAGCAAAAAAGACTTGAAATGTAAAATTTTATCAGGTGCATTTTAAAATACAAAACTCAAATAAAGACGTAACTATCTTATTTAATAGCGTAACAAAAAAAAAAAAAAAAAAAACTAAAACTTAAAATTAACAATTAATCAAAATGAATCCAAAATTATTTTATTGAATAATGTAGTTCAAAAAGAAAAACTAAAATACAAAAGCAACAAATAATCAAAATGAAAATCTTTATTTAATGTAATCCAAAAAGAAAGATAAACAAAAAATATAAACATATCAAAATGAAAAGCCAAAATTAAAAAAAAGTTTTAACCGAAAAAAAGAAGAAGCTAAAAGTAAAAATTAACAATTAATCAAAAAGAAAAGATAATTCTTTGTTTAACGGTATAAAAAGAAGATAAAGAACTCTTGTTTACTATTCATGTGAATTTATAGCAATAATATAAATATTCCCAAATGTTAAGTATATATGACCTTTGAACATTTACATATCATTGAGACAAGCTTAACCATTGTCATTCAGCAAACAAATTTGTTCGACAAACACTTTGGGGTTAAAGAATTAAGATATTGAAATAACGATCAAGAGTATAAAATGGTGAATTATGGTTTATAACTTACCAACTATTAGGTTTTAGATGGCTATCAAAATATTATTTTGAAAAATAAAATTTGAACTATATCAAAGGTTTGGTTTATTGTTGTTGAAAGGTAGCGTCCTACCAAACTATACCTGTGACATTCTTTTCTGACTTCTTGAGATTTAATGTAGTTTTGTAGTGTTTGGATGCTTGATTTATGTAAGGGAACGTTATGGTGTTTGAACTCTAGCTTAAAGGCTAGAATGTAGTTGACAAAGGCTTAAAGTTGGAGGGCTAGAGGTGTTCCCAACTAAAGTGTAAGGGGGAAAAGTGTAACTTTGCACCCTCTCAGTAAAAGGACCGCACCCTTTTAGGGTTCTCGTCCTTATTTGCGTTGGTGGCGGATCCAAGAACAAAATTTAGGGATATCCAAAATAAAGATTTTGGTATGAAACCTATTAAATCAACATATAAAAAAAATCTTCGAAAATTTTTATACTACAAAAATACGTCGTTCGACAAGTTGAGTGGTATGTATACGTGGCTATCCTAAAAGACAAATATGGTCCTCTTATTGTCAAGGTATTCTCTTTTGTCTAGCAACAACAACAGCTATAAGAACAATTATATAGCAACAATTGTGTGTCTTCGACACACACTTGTCCATCTGAACAATTTGGATCGGACTATATGGTTTGGTATTTCGGATTTTTGGATCGGATTGGACCAAAACCGAATTAGTATTTTGGATCGGTTATTGATTTATATAGAAAAACCGAATAGTCCAAATAAACCGAATAACAAATAATTTTACTTAATATTCCGTATGTTATAAATATATACATAATATTTTATTAGTTTGTTCAACTATAATGGTTTTATACATAAAATATTAGTATTATTTCTTATTAGTTGTTAATGAATTAGTGACATTTGACAACATTCTCAACTTTTCTTCTTGTTTTACGAACACTTTATTTCGATACATTTGCACATAAGTGTTGTTGTAATTATTGTGATATACATTTAGATAGCAATACAAAACCGAAGTTTAAAAACTGATTCAACCGAATAGTAATTTTGTTCGATTCGGATCTTAGATTTATTTGGATGGTTCGGATTTATATTTCAGGAACCGAAATCCATTCAGATTCATCTATTTGGATCAGATTAAACCGTTCCATCCAAATTAATACCTACCTACTTTGGTTATCATTTTCCACAATTCCAAATTTAATTATGATTAGTTTTAAGTGTAGCCGTATAGTCGTCTTTACTCGATAAACGATATTTTTTTGTAAAAATTAAAGTGTTTGTTACAAACCCATGTCCTACATCGAAATTGTTTTTTTTTTAGTTTGGAACCTAGTCAAGCTCATCCCTACGTCGATTAGGGTTTGACGGGTGGTAGAAGGTAGGTCTGAGAATGAGACCCTCTGATACCATAAAGAATGATAAAACCCTTTTGATTTGACATATTATTAAACGATATATATAAGGTGTAGAAACACTAAACCTAACGGATCCAAAACCCATATATACATCGGGCTTTAACTACATCTAATGCATAGACTTCATACATATGTGGTTAGATGCCAAAATTTGAGGAACGCGTTTCATTTGTTACCTTGTCTAATGTTGAATACATCTCAAAAACAAAAGGCACTACAATCAAACGATCACACTACCATAGCTACATAACGCGAACAACGTTATTTAATTTCTCTGTTATATAAAACCTTCATAGAACTTGAAAACAAAACCATCAATAACTAAAAATATTCTACTCCATGAATTTGGAAAAGAAAACAATATATGTAACTGCGTAATACACTCAATATAACAATCAAAGAGTTCTAATCATGATTACATATTTATCCATAGTAATCTCATAACAACTTGTACTCAGTTATCATTAAACAATAGATACACATATCATCAAACCAACGGGCAAGATGTATATGCCACGTTATCAATTTATTCTCTCAAACACTAATATTTATTCAACTTTATAACATCGACCAGTTTGACACAACAACTTGACTAGTATCGTCATAGAATATAAGAACCAAGTTCAACTCTATTGGTTCTATCATTTCTTCCTTGGATTCGATCGTTGACATAAACTTCTCAATGGGTTGATGTCAAAAAGGCCCTTCCTGGTTGACGATCTGCCAATGGTCCATGACGCCCAAGAAGCTAACAAAATAACTTAACAGTTAAGCCTGACCTTAAATTCTTGAGGATCTTAACAAAATCTTGACCTGATCTATAACACTTGGTTGCAAAACTTATATAGTAATGTTTCAAAAGAATAAGTAAGTATTAAACCAAGAAAACGCGATATACCTTGGCATTGACACCATCCGGCATAATCCTATTCTCTGACCTCCACCTGACATAATCTTGACGGGTAAACTTCGTGAATCCCCTAGATATCAAATTTTCACAAAGTTTATATAATATTTTCAAAAAGATCGTAACTATCAATAATATTATTTCAAAATATAACCGTAAACTAACACAAACTCATACCACTTCCTGCTCACAATAATCTTTTGACGACCTGGAAATTTGAACTTTGCACGACGCAAAGCCTCCTCTGCGTGGTGGCTATGGTTATCCTTGCACCTAACTGAAAGAAGCACTTGACCAATGCTAACACGAGCACAAGTCCCTTGTGGTTTCCCAAACGCACCTCTCATGCCAGTTTGTAGCCTATCGGCCCCAGCACAAGACAACATTTTATTGATTCGTAACACATGAAATGGGTGGACTCTAACCCTTAAGTGAAAAGTGTCTTTTCCAGCGTTCTTAGTCATGTATTTGTTGCAAGCAATTCGGGCAGCTTCAAGAGCTTCACTTGACACATTCTCTTTTTCCCAACTTACTAAATGAACACAAAATGGTAGTTCATCGACTCCCTTCTTTTTCATTCCCACGTCGTATATCCTGATCTTTGGATCAGGGACACCACGACAAAATCGCGATTTTGGGTATGGTTTGTTTTTGATTTGACGATAGCATCTTGCTGGTCCTGTGCAAGTGATTGCAAAAAACAATGATTTTATTTTTAACGACAATTTAACATATAGTTGAGATCAGTTAGCCACATCCCAATGAAATTACGAGATATGTTAATTTGAAGATCTTTTTATTTAATCTCTAAATCTATATACAAAAGCAGGAGTGGAGTCGGGATTTTTGTTGTTAATTAATTGTTACAGTAATTAATGTTTTAACTTTCTAACTATAGAATTACCAATAAATATATAGCCAAGAAAACCATCAAACATCCATAAATCCGTTGGAAATTTATATTTTGACAACGGATTTATGACTTTAGTAAATATTATTTTAATACTTGTTTAAACACATAATATTTCGTTTGTCGTAATAAAATTCTTGAAATTATTAAATTTTAAGTAAAAATTTATTTGAACGGCTTATAGATTGCCCTTGATTATATGTATAATAAATATAAAAACAATCAAGTAAAAACTTAGAAACATATAACACATCAAAGAAGTCACCTAAAACCCTAGATCTAAAAAGAAAAGCCAACCATCAATCCCACCCGAAACCTAAAGATGACCCAGAGTAATTGTTACATTTATCTTTCAAAGCTAGCTATGAACGATGCTTATTAGTTATTACGATAAGTTGTGTAGTAGAATAATGTATAGATTAATCAGACACACATAGATTACAAAAAACGATATAACTAATAAACCAAAGATCAAGGAACTTACTCCTCCCCATGGCGATTTTTCGAGCTGATATGTTGTTCGATTTGTGTGGCTACAAGCCTCAAATTTATTGGGAAAGATCTGAAGATAAAATCTACAATCAGAATTAGTCGATCATATAAATGTGCTAGTACAAAAACGAATTTTCTGGAAAGTAAAATTCTAAATGGTGTGAAGCTGCGATTGGTCGAACATGTCATGTTAGAATCTGATACGCAACTCCGACATTGTTGAACGAAAAGGACATCCAAATTCCTACAAAGGTGATAAAAAAAATGCCAAGTGTTGATTATAAAGTGGACATTTCATAAATATGATTAACTTTTAATTGAGGTGTAGATGAAACCACATGGTTAAGTTATGCAACTTTTAACAATGTATGAAAGTTACAACTTCTTAATACATTTTTTGTGTCACTTTGATTGATTAAATCAACGGTTTAAATGTCGATAGTAAGAGGAATTATATATCTTAATCACCATAAGGCCGGAGATGGTTTGAAGTAGACGATGTAGGCAAATAGCACTTTAAAAAATAGTAATTTTTTTTTTTTTTTACGTAAAAGAAAATATTGTGATTAATTTGACTCTACAACATTTTATTCGATGAAGAACCTTAAACTCCACTAAATAAACCTCTAAACCTTTTTTATCTTTTCAAAATTGAAGCTGTTTTTGTCTCCACCAAAGATTACCATTAGTTAGGATGGCCCCTGTTTTCGGCTCATTAGCTCGACCCAGTCGGTCGTATTTTTAGCAAAATCACCCTGATTTGATTCGCCCAATCATCTTTTTGTAGATCTATACATTAGATGGCCAAGAACAATCTTGTTTTTGGTCTTGTCAGCCTTGTTTTAGTTTTGGTCTTTAACACTTGTCATGTTTAAGGTCCTATCTTCGGAAGTGTTTTATTTTTATTCAATTTCGTCTTTAACTCGATGTAAAATGTTTAAAATAAACTTATATTCTAACACATAATTAAAATTTTAAAAATAACATTTTAGACATTTCATATTAAGTGATTGAACTTTTAACCTTCAGGTTTCGGAACAACAGTGATAACGTTGAGTATGAGCGTTTGTGAATGTCTCGTTTGGACTAAGGTTACGTCCACTGTGGCTAAAAATTTGTTTAAAAAAGTAAAAACTCGTAAACCTTCTCCATTCAACGTATTAAAAAAGTAATAGAATGAAAGAAGTAACAATTAAAACCCCTAATATATTCATAATCTTCCTTTTTACACTATGATTTTTCTTCAACCACCAAATTTACCAAAAACCTTCAATTTTCACAACTCATCAATCTGAGCCTGCCACGTCATCACCACGTTGTTCAGATCTAGATATTGCAATGCCAACTGTCACCCAGAACTCAGCCACACCACCATCTTTATTGTCCACGTCATCAACCGGCATCTTAAACCTACAAACCGGACACGTGCCATGAATCTTCAACCACTTCTCCACACACTCACCATGAAACTTATGCTGACATGGCATCTCCTTCGCCACGTCACCAACAACAAACTCCTCCATACAAATTACACATTCAGTCCCTACACTTTCACTTTTCACCTCAATTTTTTTCATACTTTCAATCGCCGCCTTACTCGCCGGCGGCTCACCTCCATTACTTCCGATCAACACAAATCCACGAGGCACCGGACTGATCACCATGATCCGGTTCCTCGGGTCGGATCCTAAGGAAATCGACCTCAAGCCGTTGATCAACAAGGCGAGTGCCTCTGCTTCAGCTAATTGTGACGCCATGGTTGATGAACAGAAAATTGAAAAAATAGAAATCGACCTCAAGCCGTTGATCAACAAGCCGTTTAGTGTGTGTTTTTAGTGTGTGTTTTTTTGATGAACAGAAAATTGAAAAATAAAAAGAAGGGGGAAGAAATGTATAGAAGGATCTGGAATGTACTGGGGTAGTGCTAATGTGCGCTGAAAGTAGCTAAAGTTTGCTATTGTGCGCGGATAAGGATATTTGTGTGATCCAACGGTGATTGTTTAAGTGATCTATAAGTTTCTAGCCGTTGATTCTTTATTACCACATTATTCTCCTGACATTTGAAGTTCTAGAATATTCGGAAAACTTGTTATTTTTGGCTTTTTGGGTGTTTGAAAGTTTTAAAATGAATTAATTAAAAAAATTAAAATAAGTTTTATCTGCTCATCCCAGTTCTAAATTTACTTCTTATTTTCTTGAGGGATATGAATAACGGGTATATTTCGATAGCTCACAACCTTTAACTTCGACCCTAATCTTATCCTGTGAATCTTCGTATCATCAAACTGGTATCAAATTTTGATGCTTAAGGTGCAGGTTTAAATCATCCAAAATACCTTAAGAAATGAATTATAATTTGGTTGGATCATTTTCTTTTATAATTCGGTTTACCACTATTATCTAAGAGGATGTTTGGGATTGAATACGTCAACTTCATTTTGTATATTCCACGTTTTAAAATATAAAACGTAGTTTGAAATATTTGAATTAAAACTGTGATTATTGTATCCGCTCTATAATTACAATAAGTTTGACGTTTGTTTTGCTTTAACTATTTGATTTCTCTATGATACGGTTGTAACATTGTGGGTTTGATAAAACATTAGACCTCGCATAAATAATGACACGAGGACGAAAATTGCAGATTTCCAAAACTGTAGCAAGGAGATCATAACAAACGGTTATAGAGATCTTAGATTAACTGCCATTACGAAATTTAAATCCAACAGTTATTTACTAACCACCACCTTAAAATACTCAAATCTCATTCTGTTTTCTCAAACTCATCATTTTCAAAATGGAACCAGCAGATGAAACCGGCATCAGAATCTACAATCCCTCCCCACAAACCCCCCACAATGTGCCATCGCCTCCACCGCTACCCGCTCCACATGCCGGTGGACGAAGACGATTCCAAAAAACCCTCTCACAAGGTGTTCAAAAAACACTCTCCAAAACGTCAATGCTCGTAAACTTCCTCCCCACCGGAACTCTACTCACGTTCGAAATGGTCCTGCCGTCCATTTACGGAAAAGGACAATGCTCCACCGTCGGAACTCTCATGATCAACCTCCTACTCTCCATTTGCACTTTTTCGTGTTTCTTCTTTCATTTCACTGACAGTTTCCGTGGGCCGGATGGAAAGATTTATTACGGGTTTGTGACACCATCGGGGTTAAAAGTGTTTAAACCTACTTTAACCTTTGAAGTGCCGAAAGACGATAGGTATAAAGTTGGATTGTCGGATTTTATACATGCGATGATGTCGGCTATGGTTTTCATGGCGATCGCGTTCTCGGATCATCGCGTTACAGATTGTTTGTTTCCGGGGCATGCTAAGGAGATGGATGAAGTGATGCAGAGTTTTCCGTTGATGGTTGGAATTGTGTGTAGTGGTTTGTTTCTTGTGTTTCCTAATACCCGCTATGGGATTGGTTGTTTGTCTGCTTAATTTGTTCTTGTACTTGAATATTTTCGTTACTTGTGAAACTTATGTAATAAAATTTGTACACTATATAATAGCGTACAAGAATATTAATCATGTATCTAAACTACATGGTTGGTTATCTACGTATCGATATATGCATAGGTAAGGAAAGTACCTAAGCTAAACTGATACAATATATAATCGTGAATCGTGATTCAGTGTTAATTTCCGCAACAAAAAGCTCGGTTACCTTCTTGAAGCTTCTGCCATAAACAGAGCATTTCTCGAGGTCCCTGATAATGTGCAACAACATAACCGTCTTTGCAACCTTCGTTATAAACTCGTTCTTCTTGTTCGTATCTTACTTGTAATCCGTTCTTTTTCAAATCCGCAATCCAGATCCCCATTGCTACGTCTTCTAACTTAAACATCTGTTTCACCGAATATTTGATAAAATCCATTTTTGTGTAAAATTTAGTTAGTAAATTCATAAATAAAAATATACCTTTAGACGGCCTTTTTTGTGTTTGTTGTTGATTGCTTTTGCAATGTCATGGGTTACAATGTACCCAGGACCATGTGCCCAAGGAGGGTATTGTGCTTCAGGCCATTCCTAAGATGGAAAATTTTAAGAACATCAACGGGGGTAAAGAAAAAATGCCCGAATGTTGGATCATAATTTATTAGAAAGGAAGTTACCTCAGGGCTGATATACCACTTGCTGTCAGGATTTCGATGAGGTTGAGAATCAGAATTAATTAGACCATAAAGAAGTCCACGTGTAACATTAATTCGATTTAAAGAAATCAAAACTTCATCTACACGAACAAATGCATCATCATCTGTCTTCATAACGTATTTAGACGAAATGACTTCAGTCTATTACAAGCATATATAAATTATCTAGTCAGCAAGTTACACATTATTAACTTCTTCATAGGTGAAAAAATATGGAACAAATAAAAAACGTTACCCCGAATATACAGATGGCAATTGTTTTCCACGAGATAAGACTATAGTAGTCAACAAAAGGCATTAGCTGTATATCTCCGTAAGTCTTTGCCTCATTCCATAGTTCCTCATTCACTACTCGGTTTTTATGCTACAATTATTACGATTATTATCATTAGATTGGCTCAATAATGGAAACAAGATCGAGCAATAAAGATAACAAATTAAATATGTACTTACCAAACCAACGAAAAAACGAACAGCTACTTCTCCTGATTTCACAGCAGGATATTGCATCCATGTTCTTCGAACAGCCATTCGGCGTTTAAAATTGTTTGCAGTCGAGAAGACACCGATTAATAGATTAATTTTCTTTTTAAGAGGAATGGAAGGTGATTTAAGAGATTCTAAGTCGATAATATGATCTGAATCTTCAGAAGTGGGTAAACCGCTAGCTACAACAGACACCACTTTTATGTCTCCCGAGATCCTAACTTCACTAACAAGCCACGGCTCCAAAGTCTGAAAAAAGTCATCTGTTAGAAAAATAAACTTTTTAATTTTTGGATTAATTAATTAGAAAGTAAGAGAACTTACTTCTCGAAAAGTAAATGAGGTTATGTGCTTTCCATCAACTGTCATCTGAATACCCTCTGATCCAACTCGGAGAGTTGCAACTGAAAGATAGCCTTGCTTAAAAGGGAAATAAGATCTTGTTTTTGATCCTCCATCAGATACGGGAAATTGTATTGATCCATTAATAGCTTTACCCACCTTCCCGTTGCACTGATCTAATTCGTCAACTGATATTCGCAAAAAGTGTAGTTAATTAACAAAAATAATCAAATGTCGTAAATGAAACAAAGACCGAAATGGAAGTGTGATGGAAGTAAAAACCGCAAATGTAATCCAAGATAGGCTAGGGAACTATTAAGCTGATATTGACATTTAGCGTATTAGATTCCAAATAACATCATTTATGGCTAAAATGCCAGCCTAAGACCATGTGTGTGTTTGGTAATTTATATGCATTTGGTAAAAAAAAAACACTTTTTTTAGCAAATTTAAGAAAAACACAAAGTTTTCTATGCACGGAGAAAATATGAATGGACAAATCAATTCAAGTGATATGATGTATGCAAATTACCAAATTAGAAGTCCTGGATTCGTGTGATTTTATTACTATTATTATAACTTAATAAATCATGAGTTCGAACTGAACTCTAGATCATATTTTGTAATCTATCAAAATAGAAGTCAAGATTTATCAAAGCGGATCTATAAAAAGAAATAGCAAAAAAATATGCCATAAAGTTGTCTAAATACACTAATTGTCATCATCTTTAAGTGTTTGACATTAATTTAGGTCCAAAACATTTACCTTAAATTTCTAAGACAATAATTTAATTTACCAACTTTCTCCAATTATCGTCTTTACATGTGGATATTTTAGATATATGAGTAATAGGTGTACACATCAACAAGGTTTGATTGTTGCAAGTTTCAAGGACAGAAGAAGTAAAAGGGGTTAGAAGCAATAATCTCTACGTGAGATGATGCATAACGTAACTAAGAATCACCATGCTATATTTATTTTGTTTTTCTAATAGTAATAAAAAAAAATACTACAAAAGGTTAATTTCTTGATTTGTACCTTTTTTATTCTTATCAGGCTCTGGATTTGGACAACGTTCCTCTTCACCCCAGTCATGAGCAATTGTCCACGTGTTTTGAACAATTACAGGGTCTTCAGTTAGTTTATCACCATGAAGCCGAACATTATAATGCAATATAACCGGAGGATCTGGTTCACCCGGAAGTGGCTCGCCAGTCAAGTCAACTCTAAAGTTACCAAGAAGACCATTCGGAATACCAATAAATGTAACCGATGAACCCTGAGTTAACCCACAAGGAACTCTCAACTTATATCCAGTATCATTAAGTTCCGAGGCATTCATCTTACTAAGAAAATGGGGACATTGCTTCTCTTTCTTTTTGCCCCCTGAACTTGTATTCATGTTACGTTTCTCGTCCTCAACTGAAGTCATAAGGTTATCCCATGCAATACGAGCTTCTTTTATGGCTTCAACCGTATTGGGCAAAACTCGATCATGGCTGATTAGATGTTTTAAATGGTTCCATGTATGCAACGGTTCTCGTTCCTTGAACGAGATGTTTCTTTGAGTGAAAAGGGTCGAAACTATCTCATCGCCAGATACAACTTGAGAATCACTTTCTGGATTATGAACAGGCGGAGAACTAGAAGTTATCCATTCAAGAGGATTTGTTGTGTTATAGTATGAAGGTGATGAAATATACGCTTCTCTAATTGGATTTTTCATAACAAAATATCCGAAAAGCATTACTGTTAGCAGAGATGCAGAGAGAACGTAGATATACCATTTCTTCATTCTGCTAATTAGTAGACGAATCAACACTTGTAAGCCAAAATTTCATACAAATGTAAATAAAGTTTGAATGAAGTTTGGTGCAGTTAAATTAACTACTTGACGTGAAGAGAAGAAGCTGAAATGTAAGTGCGAATTTATAGCTAAGTGATCAGAAAATCCTTTGATCTGAAAATGCATTGGATATTAAGATTCCGGATACTTAAATGTTGTTTTCAAGAGCAGGACTCGCATTACAGAACAAATTCATACCATTCGAGAGCTTATTTCTTCATCACATAACTTGGACTTTATGATGTTTACGCTTGATTTCAAGTCTTAATATAAAGTTCTGCCTTGAAAATTCATCTTCGTTTCCTGTAAATACAGTAGACTAACATCGATCAGTATCACTAACAAGACATTCAGAACTACGCATAACCACAGAAATGCAGAAGCTGAAACGTTAACATGAGTGGCATTATCTATAAAATATATATATATATATATATATATATAGTTGAAAAACCAGCTGCTACACTTCAACTCAAAAGTTCGCACGTGGCATCCTTAATGAAAATTCCAAATCACGTATGACTCCTTATTTGCATATATTTTCAGGTTAATCCGCTTATTAGCCAATATCGCATCAAGCCAATTCACTAATTTAAGCATAAACAAGCCTTGGCTTAGTTTATTGAGCTACAGATAGACTATATTAGGATATAAAATAAATCAAAAACGACAACATTAATTTATATTTATATTATCAAATAAACGAAAACTATGTCCACAGCGTAATAAACGAGCCAAGCATCTGGAGATCCGGAGAATGTAGAGGCAAAAAAGCTAGCAATTCACTAAAAGTAAAAGATGAAAAAACACAAAAAAGTAAAATCAAAACCCTAAGTTAACTTAACAATCAACAACAACTACGACTACTCCAGATCACATCAAATTCAAACTCAATTTTCACATAAACTGCATCTCAATTACAAAATTCACTAGATTAACATAAACTTCATCCAGTTAATTTCATAGTTAAGTAAACAATAATAAACAAAAAAATAATACAAAACTGTGTTACTTACTTGAAGAAATGAAAAAACGAAAGTGATAGGTGATGACGTGTCGGCGGAGATGCGGCGGCCGGCGGAGATGCGGCGGCCGGCGGTGACGTAGGAAGAGAGAGAGAGAATGAAGTGAAAGTTTGGTAGAGAGGAATTTGTTGAGAATGGCGTAGAATAAGGATGAGTTCGTTAAGTTTGTAGTTTTGATTTGATTTGAATCAAAGTCTTCTTCCTCGTCTTCGTTCTTTAGCTGGTGAGGGTTTTTCTTTTCCTTTATTTTGACTTTGACTTGGTCTATATTTACCTTTACATATTTATTTATTAATAAGCTACATGTTTTTTTATATCTACCAGTAGGATGTTCGCGTATTCCTACGATGTTCATATTTTTTTTTTAATTATATGCAATTTGATTTCTTTCGACAATCATTTTTGATGAAAATAAATTTACAAGAGGTGATGAATTTTAGTTATCACAAATATAACCTAGATTAATGTAAAGATAAAGTGTGTGAAATAATTCACATTTTATTTAGAATGGTGTAAAAATCGCGTTGCATAAATTTGTTTCATAAAAAAAAAAACATATATGAAATCTAAAACATAAATTGTGGTATTCAACAACTACAAACATTTATACTTTCTTCGTCATGTAAAACTTCTCGATACACTACGTCATTAAATTATAACAAAATTAATCATTGCTCCAGAACAATGATTAGCCATTCCCTCATTTTATAACTTACATATGTTTTTTTATTTAATTTAATATGAGTGGTCATTATTATTTTACTTCTTTTCACTGTACGTTCAACTTTTGTTTTTTGCTATATATAAATTAACATAATCACATATGAATTAGTAAGTAATATTTTTGCAACAATTATTTAGGTTTTTGTTACTACCTTTATTTATTTATTTATTTATTTATTTATTTATTTTTATTTGAACTTATCTTATACCTATTCATTTATAAAATATCTAAAACATGAAAATATACATTGCCAAATAATGAACGAAGTTATTATTTAATACTTTTAAAATTCAAAAATGAATTTTCATCAACCAAGAGGATAGTAATACGTATTAGTTAGTTAGCGTGTGATAAAAGGGTCCACTCCAACTACTGCATTTGATATCAAAACAATTACTCAACCCAACAACTTTGTTTTGTAAACTGTAATTTATATTAGGTGTCATATAAATTGTGATATTTGTCGACTTTCAGTTTTATTGAAATGAATGAGCTAATTTCTATAACAAAACTTTAAACAAAATCAATTTTTTCCGGACCTCTTTTGATATAGTTAGTGTTTCAACCTCAAAGAAGCAACTCATAAACCGAGTTGTCGAACTATTCAACAAACAAATGGAAAACAACTACGTAAAGTCGTTAAAAGATTAATAATAACATTAACATAAAATAAAATAAATATAGCAATTTGCCCATTGAATAAATTTACACACTGTTTTCTCAACTACTAAACTTGACTTTTTAAATATTAGTAATTAGTTTAAGAGTGTTGATATATAGGCCTAAATTATGTAAGATTAAACATGTCTAATCCATATAAAATATCTTGAATGGATTTCCACTACTTATCTCTCCTTATACTAACCAATTATTTTTTTAATCATCAAATCATATCTCCAGACCTAAATTTAGGTTTATGTAGTTAGATATTTCAATATTTTCCTTAGTTTAATGATGCCTATTAATAAAAAAGTGAACTACGTTTTTATTTTTAATATTGTGCAACAACTTGGTAATAATAATGTTATAATTAAAAAATATATAAAAAATGGAGTTATTCTTTTGTCAAACATCTAGAATGATAAATATGATTTTATATTTTCATGTGGAAGAATTATGATTAATAAAACATAGTGTTTGAGCAACGATTGACGGGGCTCAAGGGTTTGGGGTGTTGGCTAATCAATACGAACTCCTGCGAGAGCAGTGCAAACCTACCAAGCTCTTGACGAGCCTAAGGTGACGTAATGATTAGCGGGTGTGACGTAAGAGAGTAGGAAAAACTGCTCTTGAACGTGTATGTGTGAGTAATGCAATGATTGACAACCTGCCCTCTGACAATGATCAGAGGGGTATTTATAGGCTTGAGACTAGGGTTTCCATTTATGGGCTGAGGCCCAATGATTACACCCATGGGCCGTTACTTTATGATCCACAAATGGGTAAGTGACGTAAGCATGTGTGCTTGCGACGTCAGGTCAACTTAAGTCAACTTAAGCGTATACCGGACAAAAGTTAGCGTTACCGGGCAGCCAGGCCAACCGGGTAGGCTGTACCCGGTAACGGGGCTTAGTTTCTAGGCGGTATCCGAGAACGGGGCTGTTTACCCCGGTAACGGGGCTCAAGTATCCGGGGTAATCAAGGCGGTGTCCGAGCAGGGGCTATTTACCCCGGTAACGGGGCTCAAGTATCCGGGGTAATCAAGGCGGTGTCCGAGGTGTCCCGGTCATGGGGCCATTTTTCTCGGTAGCGGGGTTGTCCACCCCGGTAACGGTCCTAGTCAGGGCGGTATCCGAGGTTACTCGGTCATGTGTCCGGGGTGTCCGAGGTTACTCGGTCATGGGGCCATTTCTCTCGGTAGCGGGGCTGGCCACCCCGGTAACTGTCCTGGTCGGGGCCATTTTTCTCGGTAGCGGGGCTGGCCACCCCGGTAACTGTCCTGGTCGGGGCTGTTTGCTCGGTACCGGGGCTCCTTAGCCCGGTAACGGGGCAGGTTTACCCGGTAATGGGGTCGGGGCAGTTTTACTTGGCGGCGGGGCTCCTTGGTCGTGTAGGTTTTGTGTTCGAGTCGTTTTCGGTTATCGGACCACATACCTCAATAGCCCCCCCAAGTTTGATTTTTGTTAAATTTTTCGAAAAATTTCCAAATTTCAAACTTCAAAGCTTTTTGGCTTCCCCCCTAAACTTTTCTATAAATCTCTTCAGTTTTTCACCTACTTCTCTTTTTGCGGCGGCGGTGTGGGAGGATCTTTCTAGGAGGAGTTTCAAGTGAGTTCTTTTCTTGAATTTTTGTTTTTGCTCCTTTTGATCTTTGTAAAATCCTTTGTTGAAATTACTAGGATGTTTTTTTAGAAGGACCGTAGCTAAATACCTCCCTTGTTTTTTAGGAGGGCCGTAGCTAAATACTTCCCTTATTCTTTTTTTTTTTTTTTTTTTTTTTTTTTTTTTTTTTTAGGAGGGACGTAGCTAAACACCTCCCTTGTTTTTTAGGAGGGCCGTAGCTAAACACTTCCCTTGTTTTTTAGGAGGGCCGTAGCTAAATACCTCCCTTGTTTTTTAGGAGGGCCGTAGCTAAATACTTCCCTTATTCTTTTTTATTTTTTTTTATTTTTTTTTTTAGGAGGGCCGTAGCTAAACACCTCCCTTGTTTTTTAGGAGGGCCGTAGCTAAACACTTCCCTTGTTTTTTAGGAGGGCCGTAGCTAAATACCTCCCTTGTTTTTTAGGAGCGCCGTAGCTAAACACTTCCCTTGTTTTTTAGGAGGGCCGTAGCTAAATACCTCCCTTTTTTTTTTTTTTTTTTTTGTTAGGAGGGCCGTAGCTAAACACCTCCCTTGTTTTTTAGGAGGGCCGTAGCTAAACACTTCCCTTGAGGAGGGTCGTAGCTAAACACTTCCCTTGTTTTTTAGGAGGACCGTAGCTAAATACCTCCCTTGTTTTTTAGGAGAGCCGTAGCTAAACACTTCCCTTTTTTTTTTTTTTTTTTTTTTAGGAGGGCCGTAGCTAAACACCTCCCTTGTTTTTTAGGAGGGCCGTAGCTAAATACCTCCCTTGTTTTTTAAGAGGGCCATAGCTAAATACCTCCCTTGTTTTTTAGGAGGGCCGTAGCTAAACACCTCCCTTTATCATTAAGACTATGTATTATGTACGTATGGTGTTGCTTACTTTCGAGACTATGTATGATTATATATTTATGGGGTTGCGGTGGCAACTCTTTTTGTTATGACTGTGCCATATTTTTATTTTCTTGTTTATTGCATGCATGTATTTTTGTGTTCTCGCGAGATCGCTTCCGTAGGAAGTGCTTACCCTTTCTCCCATGGAGTTGAGGGCGGATAAATATGTGTTTGCCTAGTAGGCCATGGATTTCTTTTTTGTATCATACATAGACATAACATATAAATGATGACTTACAAACCAAGTGTTTGAAGCAAAAAGTTGTATTCATTAAAATAAAGATATTTCGGAGTACAAAATATGGATCTGATCATTACATGTGAGAATTTGACCAGTCCTTATATAGCTCATAGCGTACAAAATTTCCTAGGCATAGCATTTTTTTTAGGTTCATGGCGTTCCAGGTCCTGGGGATAGGGAAGCCTGCCAGGTCAGAGAGGGTGTAGGCACCGCTCTCATTTGCCTCTTCGACTTTGTAAGGGCCTTCCCACTTGGGGCCTAGCTTGCCCGTATTCTCTGTTTAATAGGGAGTGCTTATCCTTCCTCCAATAGGTAAGAAAGACAAATATTTGTGTTCAGCCCAGCCTTGTATGCCTTATGTGGCTTGTTACACTTAATTTTTTTATATATATATATAGCTATGAGTAGCTTGTTACCAAGTTGGTATTGATTGGGGGAAAGTATGATAGGAAAAAGATGATTTTTATTAGCAACATAGATGACTACATAGATGTGCTCTATCAAGCATTTTGTTCTATCTAAAACATGATATAGTTCAATACATGGTATTCCATGACCTTGTTAGGATTTTATAGTCTCTCATGATGTAGTATGTCTTCGATTTGAGGATGTAGTATGTCTTCGATTTGAGGGGTGTTTGGAGGACTAGAGTACATGTCCGTCTGGTGGTCATGGGTCCTCCATGTGTGCTCCCTTTTGCCATGCAAAGGTCTTCTTGAGCGGGGGCTCCATCACTTGCTTTACTCCCGTGACAAGGTGTTCCAAGTGTCCCTCTTCCAATGCTCGCTTGATTTCGGCCTGGAGCTCTCTACATGCATTTGTATCATGTCCATGGGCTTCATGGAATTCACAATATTTGTTCATGTTTTTCTTCCCTGACATGTAGGTCATTGGGCGGGGAGGCTTGAATGTCTCACATACTTGTTCGGTTTTCAAAATTTCCATGGGAGACTTGTTGAGGCTAGAGGCTAGTGAGGCTTTGTCATAAGGAGCAAACCTTTGCTTTTGTATGTTATCTCGTCGGTCCTCTTTGTGGTTGTCATGACGACTACCCTCTCCACTAGGTGAGTCTTGCCTGCTTGACCCTCCAGGACTTAGTCCGATCCATGTCTTTTCTCTTTTGCCACTTGTTACGCTTCTTGCCAAAGCAATCGTTTCCTTTGACCTTAAATAATTGTAGCAAACATCTGTGGTCTCCTTGAAGGTAACTGGGATTCGTGCTGCTAGTCGTTCTTGGAGTTGGCCTGGGAGTAGTGAGAGTGTGAACCCGGATATTTGCTGACTTTCGGGTAGGCCTGGTATCTTCTGGCACTCTTGTGTGTAACGGAGGATGAACTCTCGCAGGCCTTCCCCTTCTCGCTGGCGTATGAGATGTGCTTCAAGATGGGTTCTCCTTTGCTTTTTCTGTTGAAAAAAGTTGGAGGTAAACTTGGCTTTAAGGTCGTAGAAATCATAGATACTTTTCTCTGGGAGGCTTGTGAACCAATCTCTAGCGAAACCTTGCAATGTTCCTGGGAACATGTGGCAAGCTACCGGGTCTACCCACTTTTCTGTCATGATAGCTTGTTCGAAAAGTGCTAAGTGATCTTCCGGGTCTCTTGTTCCATCATAGGTGCCGACTATGGAGGGAACTCTCTGTCGGTCTGGGATGGGATATCTTGCCACCCAATCACAAAACTTAGAGTTCACCACAGAGGTAGGCATGGTTGCTACCCGGGATGGTCCCTCCCTCTCTCCCACGAGGGCCTTCAGCAAACTGAGCAATTCTTGAGTGGTATCATGTGGGGGCGGAGGAGGGGTAGGCTCTGGTGCCTTTTGCCTTTGCAACTCATTAACCAACTGTCCGAGCAAGACACTCGCATTGACCTCAGGAATTGGTTGTGGCGCAGGCTTGGGCTTCAATGTTTCTATGAGTCTGGCTAGGAAGTCGTTTTGTGCGGGTGGAGCCGGTGGAGGTGTTTGTTGTTGGGAAAAAGCTGCCTTCAAAATCTCCAAAGCTTCTTCTACTGACGGCTGTTCTTTGGGAGGGGTTTGAGTGGGAGTGGTAGTGAGAGATGGCTGTTGGGTTAGAGTGGAGGTTTCCAAACTAAGAAGTTGTGGGAAGCTCTGGGTTGGAGTGATACTTGGAGGCCTTCCCATCTGGAAGCCTTGATAGCTTGACTGGCCTGCCTCTCCCGTGCTAGGCACTTCCACTTCAGCTATGTCGTTAGACCCGAAAGGGTAAAGTCTGGTCCGGACACCAGATAGGTTTTCTTCACTAATCCTTCTAGCATTCCCCGTCCCATCTCCTGATCCAGTGACTTGGGAGTTTGGGGGGGTGGTGTTGATGTCTACCGAGGGAGGAGGATCCTCTCTGCTCGGAGGGGGGTTCATGGCAGGGCCTGAATCCATTGAGGGTGAAGGGTTAAGGAGAAAACTTAGTGAAAAACTTAGTGTCAAAATTAAATTATAAACGCTAGCCAAAGAAGGCCAAATGTCACATCTTAACTTTATGATCCCAAAACAAATCATATTTAACTACTCTTATATTCTTGTGTTGTTCGGGTATTATTTTTGATAATTCAAACATTTATATATTCAAATACCTAATAAATGGTTGGTTGGTTTAAAATCAATAAAATTTGATATATTATCAAAGAATTTAAAATAGGAGCAAAGTTAACATGAGCCTCGATTCATTCCACTTTATTCTTCTCGTTCTTAGAAAATTATTTGTGTTAATTGATCATTTTTCAAGATATGAAAGTCGTTTAGTAACTTTTAACATTTCAATTCCATTTGAACTCAATTTTAAATTATTGATTGTGCGACATGTTGGAGATAAAATACAACCTAAATCGGTACATTTGGAAACTGAGCAGCTTGACGATTTGTAATGAACAAATTACAATAGGCTAACTTGTACAAGTCGATCCGTGAACCGTTTTACAAAGTAACACTTTTTGACTTGATACCCCATTCGGTATCAACTTATTCGTTTTTTTTCATCCGGAAGTTTTTTTAACAACAAATAAACTAATGTAAGTGACCTTAACCTGTCTATATATGACTCTATCCAATGTTGTATGCCTGACCATAACAAATGTCTATATAACCGGATTGAAATATATATGAATTAAAAAGGAAAAATGATAAACATGACTTGAAGATTTCAAAAAATGATAAAGACGGCCTTGGAGTATTTGTTTGTTTATTTATTTTTTCTATGATTTGTGTTGGGTGTTTATTCTTGAACTAAAATTGTTGGTTTGTAGATTGTCCCAAGAAATATTTTGTCCTTTATTTCACATTTCTTGTTGGACCTATACAACACTCCAATCTTGTTTTGAATTTTACATTCTATGTTCGTTATATTCAAGTTTTTTGGCTTTTAGTTTATTCTTTTTTCAATTTAAATTATGTCAACGGACTAATTTCTTGTTAAAAGTTAAAATGACTAGTAAGGGTGAGAATCGTGTCATTTTTTGGGTTAATGGGCCGTTGGTTAACGTATTGGTTGTTTAATATACCTCAATTCAACTTGAATCGTGTCGATCCAACTTGCGTAATCAATGACTTGTCAATCCGTTTATAACTTACTAATATTGATAAGAAGAATGTAAATTATACATTGACATTGGCAATATTTATAATGCACACGGTATATACAAAATAAAATTTCAAATAAGGTTTTGCTAACAACGGTCCTCATTCTATCGTTAACAATCAATTCTTATTAATAAAATTCGAAAATTATTTTAAATAATTATTTTTTATTGATTGAAAATTCGAAAATATATGAATGGTTAATTTAATTTAGAAATTTTCTTAAAAGATAAATTTATTTTGGTTATAAATCCGAAAATACATGATTGTTAATACTACGAGAAAAATAAATTATAATCAATATTTCTGAAATAAAACATCGCATAGAATGGACCCATCAGTCTGATATAGATATTTTAGACGTGACATTTACGAGTTACGACATATATTAACTAGTAATAGTAATAATCATAGTGGTCGGAATGAAGGAAACTTGATGGAGAAATCACAATGTTCGGTCGGATAAACCAGACATTCAATGAATCCCGAACCTAATGAATCCACACACATGTAGATTCGAAACAACTGTGAACCGTCGGTCCACAATGCCGTATAGCACTCAATCCATGGGGTTAAACCACTTGATTCTTTAATTACATAATTTATAGATGAAACTTGCCTGCATTTGCTAGAGCTAAGAGATAATTATTTTCCTCTTTAGAGTGAATAGATACTATAAACTAACCGTGTTGATCCACGGTTGGTAACCACCCTAAGAAGGATACGATCCTGGCCACTACAGAAAATTTTAATCAAATCATCGTGTGTCTCCTTTATATCTAAGTAAATAGCACGAAAACAACTTTTTTTTTTTTGAACGGCAAAAATACAAACAAGAATCTTCGGCATTGTCATTACCCCATGTTTGTATTCAAATATATAAAATAGCACGAAAACAACTATCGAAGTTTTTGGCCTAAGCGAATCAAACATGACCCACAAAACAAGTTATTATGAGTATACGTTTAATTGTAAACAAGGACCGCTTGTCGTTCAGAATAAAATAAAGAGTTGAAATAAAATAACTCCAAAACAAAGTAGAAAAATTCGAAATCTTGTGAAGAGGAGAGTACAAGTAAGGAATGTAAGGTCAAGAGCTTGATCAACTTCGAAGTATTGTTGGATTTCATCTTCCTTACGGTGTACTAGTATACGAGGGGTGCGTTTAGTGTGTGTATTAACTAAAAATTGGCGAATATCATTTGCTAAATTGATATATTCGAGAGAGATTAAAGAAAAGTAATGCCTTAGTAATCACTACATTATCCAGTAATTACTTTCTTAAGATCTTAAATCTCTTCTTATATAGTTTTGTTATATACTCCGACTAATCATACAATCAGCTTTACGGTAACTTACACTGTTAGCAAATCAAAACCTTTTTATTAAAATCAAGCAATTCGTCATCTTGAAGCATTAACAATTTCATTGAAAAAATCGACAACATGACTAATCCGCTAAATTTAAAATTATCATTTATCACCATTAGCAGACTTCTTAGCATTAAGTTATTCATTAACGTTTGAAAATTCACCATTTGATTCACATGAAGTGTATCATTTTCCGTTTTCTTGACCAGTTGATATCCAATTACGGACTATTTTATGTAATAAAGGCAATTTACAATATTTGCTATTTACATTTTGTCTTTTAATCAACTTTACTATAGATTTCAATATTAGTAACTCACACGTGGCATATTAAAAAAATATACAAATTCCTTTCTTTGTTTTTATTTTTCTAATTACACCATATAACATTTGACGACCCTTTGCTACCTTTCCAAAGCTGTCGGAGATAACATTTGACAACCCTTTGCTACTGTTTCTAACCTGTCGGAGTCGTTGTTTGGGCCGGTTCGGGTCGGCCCACAAGTCGAAATAAAATATATTTTTTTGTTTTGTTTCTTTTTTCTTTTTAGAAATTCGTTTTTGGATTAAGCTTACCTGTTTCCGAGTTTAACGAGGGGAGAAAATAATTGAAGGGAAAATAAAACAATAGAAAGAAAGTATGGAGAAAAGAGGTTTTACTGTATGTTCCCAAGTCAGAAAGAAAGGAAAGAAAATTATTATTTTACAATTATACCATTTATTATATATCACTAAAATAAAACATAAAACACAAGTATCAAGTGGCGGGGACTTTATATTCGAGATGAAGATTTTATAATAAAAGAGTGTTCTGATACGGTTCAATTTGTTGTAGATTTATTCGAAAAATTATAGCCCATAATATAATTTATATCTATATAATAATAAACAATTTATAAAATAATAATAAAAATAAATAACTTATTTTAAAAACAGATGACTATTTTAATAATGTTTATTATTATAAAAACAAGAAAATAGTGAAAGAAAGAAAAGAATGGTGGATACAAAAGTAGAAACAATATCACGATTATGTATTAAGCAAATCATATAAATATTAAAATAATCAAGAAAATTCAAAAAGAATATTTTTGGGATAGCTCTTGAAATTCCAAAAGAGTCAAATAACGTGTTTTGTTTCTAATAGTGTTTATCATGTTGAGGGTAATTTGGGGAAAAAATATTTTATCCATGTTTTGGATTTGATTTCTATTCAAATCTTCTCAATTTGGTGAGGAAGTTTATGAGAGAAAATAAGTAATATATTTCTTTCATTTCGTTTTCTCTTTTCTCCCTCCAAAAACTGTGTAACACGATTTTTACTTTTTACTCTACCCACTTTTTTCCAATTCTTTTCTTTTTCTTTTTAAAAAAAACTCGGGAACACATAGTACGTAATCATTTTTCTACAAGACATAAAATCACACGCAAGTAAACAGTTACAATAATCGTTTTTATAAAAGTAAACAGTAAGTAAAACCGTAAAAAAAAAGCTAGTTAAATTAGATATAGAAAAAGAAATGTCCATTCATCATGAAACCGAAACATTCAAGTTAGAACGAAGGAAACTCAATGCTAGAAGCACAACCTCCATGAGGAAAGACGGGACATTCGATGAATCTTGAAGCCGACGAGTCCACACACAAATAGATTTGGTACAATTGACTATTTTCCGACTCATCATTATTACACTGGATCCATGGAGTGTAACCACTCGCTCCTTTAATCGCATCCTTTATAGTACCAAGACTATACTTCGACCCGTTTGGTTCGATCCCTACAAACATGACATTATAAGTTTTCAATAACAAAAACCAAAATAAAAACGTTTTACAATAATTAATAATTTAATCCTACCGGCTTTTTGGAGAGCTTGAAGAAGGTTTATTTCGGTTTTAAGGTTAAGAGCGGTTGAGAAATAATCATGTTGATCGAGAACTGATTCCGAGCATGTTCCATGTTTGTCCCACTCATGACCCCAAAATGTTAGCCCGTCGTTGCTTGGGCACGATAGAGTTGGCCATTCGGATTGCATTTGTCTAGTTAGGTCCGAAATCTGTAATTTAAATATCAAAGCACCAATTTTTTTTTTTGTTACACGTATAAAAAAAAAGACAAACAAATAGTGATATAGACCAAAGGGCAAAATAACCACCTTGGATACATCGAATGGGTTGCTTGAATCACAATTGGAAGGATAAGAACCATCGTTTCTATTAGGCCAAAGTCCATGAATTCCAAAATCCGAAGCCGGCTTTCCGGTACTAGGGTAGCAACAACCTTGTTTCGAGTCACAATACGAACCTGGCCACTACAAAAACGTTTAAATCAAATGATCATGTAACCGTGTCCCGTTTCCTTATCGTAAATCGAATAATCGATATTAAACGAAATGAAATACCTGTTGAACGAAGTAAAAGAAATCAAAATCTTGTGCAAAAGAGAGTGCAAGTAGGGAATTCAAGGTGAATAGTTTGATTAGCATCAAAGCATTGTTGAATTGCATCTTCATCATGTCTCTAATTATGTGTGTATGATGGTGTGTTTAGTGTGTGTATTAATTTATAGGTGAGATATTGTGTATGAACACAAAATGGAGAATATCATATTATCATTTCCTTTGTTTTTATTAAAGGTAATAATGAATGAATACGTTAGACATTGCTATAATTAACGAGTCTCTAAGTAATTGTTTGTATTTTTATTAAATATTCATTTTATTAAAAAAAAAAAATAACTAATAAGATTTTGCTATTCAAAAATATAAAATAAATAATGATATTTTGCTGTCCAAAAAAATTATAAAAAAAACAGTTTCTTTTACTAAGTATAAAACTATTTAGTAATTAGTAAAGATTTTTTTTTTTAATTGTTCACATGTTTTTGAGTTTGTTCACGTATAAAAGCTAATGAAAAATACAAATTAAGTAACACAATGAAAAAAGAATAGAAAAAGAAGAAAGAAATTCTTAAAATTTACATTTTTCAGTTTTTTTTATATATGACTGCTCGTTATTTCTAACAAAATATTTGTATATGGACAAATAGAAAAACATGTAATTACGATGCATATTTTTTTTTTATCAAACTTCTTTTGCACGATTTATAGTATTCATCAGTTTCATATTTGAACGAACTTAAAAACTATATAAACATAATATTTTCTTGTTATGTTTCTTAACGTGCCTTTGGTTTTCATTTAATTTTTTGACCGCACACGTAAACATTAAATATTGTCAAGCATTTATCATCAACTATTTAAATCATAAATTAATGAATTCATAGATATATTAATGGATTTGTTGACTTTTAGGGGTGTTTGTTTCGGCTTATGTAATCGACTTATAAATTTATGTAATTTTTTATAAGTTCATAAAAACATTTTTTCCAGCTTATAATCTTATCAAGTTGAGCTTATTGCTAATTAAAGTAATAAGTTCAACTTGATAAGCTAATAAGTCATAAAAAATGGGCTTATGAGCTTATAAAGAATTACATAAACCTGTTTAATAACCCGAAACAAACACCCCCTTAGTTTTGATTTGAGGCATAGGGAATATGATTTAAAACTATTAGGTTAAAAATTGGTACTTTACTAATAAAGTTCACATATGGTATTTATCATAGTCAAACTATTCGAATTTGGAAACAAATTTTAGTCAGGAAATTAGAATGGTAAATTAGGAGTAATAAATTTCTATTAAGATTTTTAAGATTGACACCGACTACTATCCAAGTCATCACATCTTTAAAACTTACGATTGTTTAGCTTTGTTACTCTTGTTTTAACCATAAGGTTATCAACATGTTTAAAAGCCCATTTTAACTTTTAAGTATCAAAATTTTGTCTTGCTCACTTTTCAAATTTAAAAAGTTGTTATTTTGTCTTTCAATGTTGAAGAATGATTTATTATTATTGTGTCAAGAACTCCTTTTCTGAGAGGCATATACGAAAAATCATATTATTATACCCATTTCATAAGAATTTCGAGACCTGGGCCGATAATCTTTTGGTTAGTTAGTCAACTTAATTACAAGAACTCTTTTATTTGAACAACTTCTTGTACACAAACATTCATTGATTCTTGATGATCTCTATATTCCGTGTCATTTACATTGAATCCAAACGATGCAATAAACATCATTAAATCCTTTAAAAATCGAAAGTTAATACGTTTGGCATAAACATAGGGCCCCAAAAGGGAATATTGTTTGGAGCAATTGGTGTAATTCCCCTTTGGAATGTTTGTAATTTCCTTTTTTCCTTGTTTTGTTCCTTCGGCCCGCTAGTTTCTTGCTAGTATTAGGGTCTTATATATTTTATTTGCCGGTTCCAAAAAATAAAATTGAAAGTAATATGAAGCTAGGAAAACAAAACTCAAATAAAACACTCATTCCCAATTATGAGATGGTCAGTGTGATTGTGTGAACGGAAAAAAAAAGCATTTGAAGGCATATTCCACCATACCTCGGCATGGCAATCTGCCTAGTGACAATAATTGGGAGGGTTTTAATTATATTTAAAACATTTGAAAGTGTTGACTTTAAATGTTTTTTATTGGAATCTTATAAATGTAATCACATGTCATTGATAATTTTACGCAATAAGTTAATTATGTTGCATATTTCTGGTGTATGCATCAATTTTAATTGTGCAACTCACATCTTCGATCTTTATGTTCACACAAACTTCATTATTATAGTTTTATTTCGAATTATCCAAATAAATTGATTTTTAAAGTTTATATACTTTGTTAAGTATATAAGTAAAAGTTGGTATTAACTAGTACACATGTTTTGGATTAATATTATCATGATCAAACATATATATAGTAATACAATGGAAACCCTAATCAGATTAGAAACCCTGATGGACCCAAACCCACATATCGGGTTTGGGCTTATTATCTAATACTATCAGGCAGTTCGAGCGGCGAAATCGCGAAAGCTCGAACTGGACAAAAAACTATTATTACGAAATTAAACATAAAATAAAACATAGATAATTGCTAATAAGACTCATTGCTTGCGGTGATGCATGGCGACGGGTCGAAGCTGCGTTCGTTGCTTTTTCCGGTTTGCTTTTATTCGGAATTTAATTACGAATTCACAGCCGCTAACGGCGTCAGCTAACTCCAAGCGGTTTGAAAATTATAAACAAAACAATTTTTTTTTTCCAGATCTAAACCCGACACCTTGTATCGGAGCGTGACGGTGCGTCTGGTGGTCTTCTGATGCAATTCCTGTATGCTTTTCTTCGGAATTTAATTACGAAGCCAACGGCGCTGACCTCGTCAGTTAACTCCAAACGGTATGGGAGTTATGGCCAAAACAGTGATCGACTGAACTTCAAATCCGATTTTTTTTTTTTTTTTTTTTTTTTTTTTTTTTTTTTTTTTTTGTTATGGTTTGGAACCTAGTCAAGCTAGGCGGCTCATCATACCATGAAGAATGATACAAAACCCCTTGATTATTATTATCATGATCAAACATATATATAGTAATACAATGGAACCCTAATCAGAGCAGAAACCCCTGATGGACCCAAACCCACATATCGGGTTTGGGCTTATTATCTAATAAATACGGGGCACTAAAATGTTCAATATCACGATGAGACAACTTAATATAAAATACAAGTTGACCTTAATTAGTGGACTTGTTTTGGATTGATGTTATTAGACTTAGACCAAAGACAAATCTATGAGGTGTATGGACACTAAAGCGGATGATGGGTTGACTTCTACCTCTATAATTCATCTCCTTTGGTTCTTAAGTGAATCCAGGAATGAGAAATTATGTTTTCGGATTGTTAAGTGAATCCTGGAATGGATCATAACAAAGCTATATGAAAATATCCAAAGTAGCAAATTAATCTAACATAATTTGTATATCAAGTAAAATCAATTTAAGAAATGTTCAGTCACATATATTGTTGTATGGATAACATACATAAAATTATATATATAGGGTTATGTCGAAATACGCATAACATTATTTAGTTCTATGCTGAATAAACAAACATGGTTATTTAATACTATGTTGAAGAAACAAAGCTATTTTGTTATGTTTATTAGAATGAAGGAAACTCTATGCTTGAACTGCAATTTCCATTGGGAAAGCTGGGACATTCAATGAATCCTGACGCCGATGAGTCCACACACAACAAGATAAAGTTCAATTGACTATTACCCGACGAGTCAGTATTGCACACGATCCCTGGAGTGTAACGACTTGCTCCTTTGATCGCATTTGTAACGCTACTTAAACTATACTTTTGTCCGTTTGGAGAAATCCCTGCATCATAGTTTCAAACACGTGGGTCGTTATAAGTTCAAGAAAATAAGGATATTAGTTTAACTATTACGATTAAGGAATTATTAGTAACCCGTGTTTTGTAGAGCTTTGAGGATATTAATTTTGTTTGTTAGGTTAAGTGTGGTCGCGAAATAATCATGTTGATTGAGTATAGCTTCCGAACAAGTCCCATGTTTTTCCCACTCGTGACTCCATAACATTGACCCGTTGTTGCTTGGGCACCAAATAGATGGCCACTTAGATTGCATTTGGCTCATAAGATCTGAAATCTGTAATTTAGATAAGTAATCATACTGGTTTATATTTGGTACATGCATATGACAAATAACATTTAGACCTGATTTACAACTTACTTCAATTCCTTAGGTGTTTCAATTCCTTAGGCGTTTGCCTTTCGAAAAATAACATTTAGACCTAATTATCTATAGCTGATAAAAAATGTAAAAGAAGCACCTTAGATGCATCAAAAGGGTTGTTAGGATCACAAAAGGATGGATTAGAGCCAAAGGCTGAACTAGAGCCATTGTTTTTATAAGGCAGAAGTCCATGAATTAAGAAATCCGATATTGGTTTTCCTGTAGTCGGGTAGCAACAACCTTGTCTTGTGTTACAATACGATCCCGGCCACTACAAATTAACATAAATATGTTTAAACCATATGATCATTTATGGGGTCATATATGGGTTTTATTTTTATTATTGTAGATAAAAATGGTTTGAAAAATAACCTGTTGAAGAAGGTAAAAGAAATCAAAATCCGGTGAAGCACAAAGTGCAAGTATGGAATGCAGTGTCAAGAGCTTGATCAACACGAAAGCAATGTTGGTTTGCATCTTCGTCATATCTTTAAATTTGCAAGTATAACGGTGTGCTTAGTGCGTGCATTTATAGCGTGTATAGAAAGGTATGAGCTCAAGCCCTTTCAAAACCACAAATTCAATTCGACCAGTTTTGTTGGTTCATGTCTATCTTTTTTTAAGCAAATAACAAAAATTGCATAATCACTAAAGTTTGGTGCATTTTTCGGTTTACCTAGCATGTATCCTTTTTCATATTAGCTGAGTTTGAGGTCTGTTTGATTATCACTTTTTAAGTTATCAGAAGTGACTTATGATACCTACAAATTAATAAACCTCATTCATTTTTCAAAAAAGTTAAAAGTTACAAACTAAGAGTAATGGATACCCGATTAATATCTTTGAATCAAAGATTGTTTTCTTGAATGTATAATCAATGTGCATATATAATCATATGATATTGTTGAAAGAATTACATTATGGTATATATGGTTTATTATCACAAGTAGATCCCACGATAGCGTTAGATAAAGATAAAGATTTAATCGTAAATTTTATGTTTATATAGCTTTCAAGTTATTATAAAAAGAAAATGTTACAGTTATATATATACATGTTTATAATTATAATAACATATATACATTTACATTTATACAAATGTTATATTTTGTATTAAGAGATTTTAGAAAAATAATAAGGTAAATCATAGTCAAAATTGATTGATTCTGTAAGTAAATTATAATTATGTTTTTTATTTTAATGGAGATTGAATTAAATAGATAATGTAATTATTTATTGTACAGAGTTGTAAAATGAAAATAGTCTTTAATGAAATCACCAATCTGATCTCACGGCTAAAATCAAAGAAGTTAACCCATCAAATTAACCTTATTTTGTCATGTGACATTTAACGCTCACTTTTATTATATATTAAAGATCATAATTAAACATGCTTTATAAAATACATAAACTTGTTAACACATCTTATTAATCAAACCACGGAAATAAGTTCCAAATGGTGTTGAAATTACATTAATTTTTGAAGAAAAAAAAAGTTACAAGAAGAAAAAGTCACATACAGTTTTGAAGAAATAGACATCTTTACTGATATACATTTATTTATAAAAGTTAGAACGAAGGAAACTCAATGCTGGAGCCACAACTTCCTCTTGGAAAGATGGGACATTCAATGAAACCTGAAGCTGATGAGTCGACACACAAGTAAACTTGGTACAACTGACTATTACCCGTCGAGTCATTATTGCACTCGATCCATGGAGTGTAACCACTCGCTCCTTTAATTGCGTTCTTTATGTTGGTAAGAGTATACTTTTGGCCGTTTGGTTTAATCCCTGAATAATCACACGTAACATATTATAAGTTTAGGAAAATATAGATATAAGTATTAATTAGTTTTACTAAATATTATTAATGAATTCTACCCGCGCTTTGGAGAGCTTGGAGGAGATTGATTTCATTCTTGAGGCTAAGTGAGGTAGCGAAATAATCATGTTGATTGAGTACGGATTCTGAGCAGGTCCCGTGTTTGTCCCATTCGTGACCCCAAAAGGTTAGCCCGTTGCCGCTTGGACACGCTAGTGTTGGCCACTCTGATTGCATATGGCTCGTAAGGTCCGAAATCTGTATTTTTTTTTAATTGTCAAATTTTTATAATTTAGAGTTCATGAAACAAAACTCATATTTATTTTTTTGGCACATTAATAAACAAACATTTAGAAAGCTGTTCTTTTTTTAATAGTGAAATTTTATAATTTAGAGTTCATAAAATTACTCATACTTATTTTTAGAGTTCAATTCTTATATGATGTATTTTGACATGAATTATTTAATGGTGCATTGGTAAATCCGCCCCTCTGTATTGTCGGGATCTTCTCTTCCTTTAATAATTGTATAACAAAGTTAAGCATGTAATAAATATTAACGACTGGTCACAACCCTATGAATTGTAGTAATCATAACTCTTATTTTTTTTAGCAGATTAATAGACAAACATTTAGACCAAGAAATAATTATATGAACATTGGTCAAAGAACCACGTACCTCGGAAGCTACAAAAGTGTTACTAGAATCACAATTGGAAGGATAAGAACCATCGTTTCTATTAGGCCAAAGTCCATGAATTCCAAAATCTGAAGCCGGCTTTCCGGTACTAGGGTAGCAACAACCTTGTTTCGAGTCACAATACGAACCTGGCCACTACATACAAAAATAAGAGTTCTAATCAATCATATTTCATAATTGTTTAGGCCTCATTTTCTTGATGGTAAATACTAAATAGTATGATTGAAATGTAATGAAATACCTGTTGAACAAAGTAGAAGAAATCGAAATCTTGTGAAGCGGCGAGCACAAGTAGAGAATGCAAAGTCAAAAGCTTGATCAACACTAAAAGATTGTTGGAATTCATCTTCATATGTGTTTGTGTTTAGTGTGTGTGTGTTTATGATGGTGTGTTTATTGTTTGTATTTATAGGGTGAGATTGTGTGTATGAAAAGGTATGAACCCAAAATTAGGAACATGATATCATATGTTTTTTTATTATTGTTATAGATGGTGATAGTGATTGAGACTTGGGAGATAATAATTGTGTTAGTTATTATAATATATGTTTAGTTTTAATCCATTTATAGCTTATATAACAGCAATCACGTAACTAAAGCTGTCAAATTGATCGAATACTTTATGTTAATATAGTTTATTATAAGAAAAACCAATGTAAGAACACTTTAATAAATAATAAAATTAACAAATATGACAAAAAATCATATATGTTATTTTACATGTCTTTTCTGTTTCCCATTTTTCTTAAAATGTCACACAGTTCGTAATATGAGAATTGAATTATGCGAAGTTCGTATGCGAACTTTCTTGTTTTGTGTTTTCAAACATTTTTAGCAAATAAGTTTTACATGTGTTAGAGCTTATCATTTACTTATATATAGTTATAAGCTCTAACAAATATTGAGGCCCTACTTTCCCCTACTCATTCATTACTCATATTGACTATCGTGTTGACTGCTAGTCTAGTATCCAGGGACGGAGACAAAACAAGGATAAATTAGACAATTGATTCTTATTATAAATTTATCGTAATTTAAAAGGTAGTTATATTTATGTTATATTTGAAAATATCTCTCTTTAGAAATTAATCCGAGAAAATTTCCCATTTACTTTATCCCATGTGAAAATTGTTCTGGTTTCCCCCATGGTCTTATACTTATTCACTATTGTCGTTTAGCGTGCGAGTATGTTTCTAGTGTTAAATGAAACAAAAATGGAAAATGAAAGTGTCGATAGTTGACATATAGGTGTGGAAGAGATAGAGCATATTGGAAGGGATATTCGACATATATAATTGGCAGGTACATCTTCTAGGTACAATAATATATAATTGGGACACAATATTTTCTGTTCATAAAATAATACAGGTGTATTTCTTAATATCATGTCTTCCAACGTTTATTTATGTGGTTTTTATAAATTTTCATTTGTACTTTTAGTATTTCTTTTTGTCTCGACTAGGTTAATAAAATTTTATTTCTTGCTTATTTTGTGTCACTATGAATCGTGAGACAAGCCAAGTCGGTAACCTTTTACCGACAATGTTATGATTTAGCTTTATTCTACACCCAATATGTTGATATCCATATTTTGGTTGTTAATTTTTCGTTTGAAATATCATATTGAATGGTATTCTTTTCCAAGTTTTTAGGATTTTGTAAGAGTTAGTTAAAACACATAATCTAAATTTAAGCACGTCATAACCGGTTAACATGATTATATTGACTTAGTCGGAATTCAAATAACCTAATACTCTAAAAGAATTAAAATTTGAAAGATACATCTTTAATATATAATAAAAGAGAGGCCTTAAATGCCACATGGCGAAGTAAGGACCCTTAGATGGGTTAACTTATTTGATTTCAACCGTTAGATCAAATTGATGATGTCATCAAACACTATTTTCATTTTAGTTGTCCCACATCGCTTCAGGTATGAAACTTTTTCATACTTCTAGCCTATATATATCATATGCCTTTAGTTTTTCCTACTTTGTCCCACATCGCTTCATGTATGAAACTCTTTCAGATTTCTAGCTTATATATATCATATGCCTTTGGATTAAAATATAGTTCGACGGTAATTTTCGGGTCAATCGGGTCAAACCCGAAACCCGACAAACTGGAACTATTCTATCCGAAACCCGACCCTATTTATGAATCGGGTGTTGCCTTAAATGCCACATGGCGAAGTAAGGACCCTTAAATGGGTTAACTTATTTGATTTCAACCGTTAGATCAAATTGATGATGTCATCAAACACTATTTTCATTTTACACCCTTTTACAAAACATAATTACATTATCTCTTTAATTCCAATCTCTACTTAAATAAAAACAAAATTCGAATTTAATTAAAAAAAATTCACTTAATTTGAACTATGATTTACATTATTTTTATTTAAAATCTCCTAATAAAAAATATTAAAACATGTAATATATAATAAAAGAGAGGCCTTAAATGCCACATGGCGAAGTAAGGACCCTTAGATGGGTTAACTTATTTGATTTCAACCGTTAGATCAAATTGATGATGTCATCAAACACTATTTTCATTTTAGTTGTCCCACATCGCTTCAGGTATGAAACTTTTTCATACTTCTAGCATATATATATCATATGCCTTTAGTTTTTCCTACTTTGTCCCACATCGCTTCATGTATGAAACTCTTTCAGATTTCTAGCTTATATATATCATATGCCTTTGGATTAAAATATAGTTCGACGGTAATTTTCGGGTCAATCGGGTCAAACCCGAAACCCGACAAACTGGAACTATTCTATCCGAAACCCGACCCTATTTATGAATCGGGTGTTGCCTTAAATGCCACATGCCGAAGTAAGGACCCTTAGATGGGTTAACTTATTTGATTTCAACCGTTAGATCAAATTGATGATGTCATCAAACACTATTTTCATTTTACACCCTTTTACAAAACATAATTACATTATCTCTTTAATTCCAATCTCTACTTAAATAAAAACAAAATTCGAATTTACTTAAAAAAAATTCACTTAATTTGAACTATGATTTACATTATTTTTATTTAAAATCTCCTAATAAAAAATATTAAAACATGTGTATAAACGTAAAAGTGTTTATGTTATTATAACTATAAACAACATGTGTATAAACGTAAAGGTATACGTATAACATTGTCTTTTTATAATAACCAAAAATCTACATAAACATAAAGTTTACAATTCAATTTTTATTTTTTTCCGCGCTATCGCGGGACAATAATCTAGTGCTTATTAAAAGGGGGGAAAATATATTGGCTAATTTAAAATAGACGGAAAATAACTATTAGTTTAGGTAATAAACGGTATTATCAATTTTTAAGAAAAGGAAAAAAGAAGTTATTTTTGTTAATATACTATCATATACAATCTTTAATATATAATAAAAGGTAAAACTTAAATTTCACATCTTTAATCTTTAATATATAATAAAAGAGAGGCCTTAAATGCCACATGACGAAGTAAGGACCCTTAGATGGGTTAACTTATTTGATTTCAACCGTTAGATCAAATTGATGATGTCATCAAACACTATTTTCATTTTAGTTGTCCCACATCGCTTCAGGTATGAAACTTTTTCATACTTCTAGCCTATATATATCATATGCCTTTAGTTTTTCCTACTTTGTCCCACATCGCTTCATGTATGAAACTCTTTCAGATTTCTAGCTTATATATATCATATGCCTTTGGATTAAAATATAGTTCGACGGTAATTTTCGGGTCAATCGGGTCAAACCCGAAACCCGACAAACTGGAACTATTCTATCCGAAACCCGACCCTATTTATGAATCGGGTGTTGCCTTAAATGCCACATGGCGAAGTAAGGACCCTTAGATGGGTTAACTTATTTGATTTCAACCGTTAGATCAAATTGATGATGTCATCAAACACTATTTTCATTTTACACCCTTTTACAAAACATAATTACATTATCTCTTTAATTCCAATCTCTACTTAAATAAAAACAAAATTCGAATTTACTTAAAAAAAATTCACTTAATTTGAACTATGATTTACATTATTTTTATTTAAAATCTCCTAATAAAAAATATTAAAACATGTGTATAAACGTAAAAGTGTTTATGTTATTATAACTATAAACAACATGTGTATAAACGTAAAGGTATACGTATAACATTGTCTTTTTATAATAACCAAAAATCTACATAAACATAAAGTTTACAATTCAATTTTTATTTTTTTCCGCGCTATCGCGGGACAATAATCTAGTGCTTATTAAAAGGGGGGAAAATATATTGGCTAATTTAAAATAGACGGAAAATAACTATTAGTTTAGGTAATAAACGGTATTATCAATTTTTAAGAAAAGGAAAAAAGAAGTTATTTTTGTTAATATACTATCATATACAATCTTTAATATATAATAAAAGGTAAAACTTAAATTTCACATGATAAAGTATGAACCTTTGGATGATTAACTTCTTTTATTTCAATCGTTAGATCAAATTGATTATGTTATCAAAGATTATTTTTATTTTACACACTCTTACAAATAAATAATTACATTCTCTATTTAATTCTCATATCCACTAAAATAAAAACAAAATTATAATTTATTTATAAAATCATTCAATTTGGACTATAATTTACCTTATTGTTATTTTTAAAATCTCCTAATAAAAAATATCAAAACATGTATATTAACGTAAAGGTATATATGTTATTATATGTATACCATTGTCTTTTCATAATAACTTAACATCTATATAAACATAAAGTTTACGATTCAAGTTTTTATCTTTATTCGCGCTATCGCGGGACAATAATCTAGTTATTTTATACTATCATATACAATAAACTTATAAACAAGTTAAGTAAAAGTGTATCAAATAACTTTATGTTTTGGAAATGCTAAGATGATTATAAAAAGAGCAATTTTTAGTTTGCTTGTTCATATGGAAGTGGTCACATGTTTGGTTGTTTTTTTATATTTGTTCTATGTTGTTTGGACTTAAGGTAGTGATTTTCCAACTGGCAGCTCACGTTTCAAACTGTATGTTCACACAAAAACTAAATATCGTGTCGAAGTATGAGTTTAAATCGTAGTTGATTTGAATATTTTTAATGATTCATGACTGATCTACTATTGAAGATTATGACTTGCATATGAATAAAGTCGATCGCTCTAATTGTTGGCCAACTATTCATGTTGGTGTGCTTGTTTTTTCTTTTGCATAATGTAAACAAAAAACACAAATCGTAGTTCTGAAATTACATGCACTCGAAAGTAGTCGAAACAAAGAAAAATGCAACATTCGATTAAATATGGGGGATTTCGGATCTTGGGCCAAAAAGAAGAGACCATCATGAATCAAATGGGCTAACATAAATGGACCAAAGATCATGCGAGGTGGACTATGGACACCCATTTATAATAGTTTCTGTTTAAAAATATTAAAAATAGTTCATAGTAAAAATTAAACATAAATAAAACCAAATGTATTAAACGACTACATTAAGTTTCAATGACCTCAAGCTTCTTGAACGTTTTCTCCACCGGAAAATTGTCTTCACCTTAGGAATAGTCACCACTAACAAGCCGTTATCGACCTAATCCATCTCGATTCCATCTGGTAACTCAATCTTAATGTCGCATAGGTTCCTAAACATGTCTCCGGGTACTTTAACGATAAGAGACTAGCGTTTTAAGTGTTCAAGGAATGTGGTTGTATTCACGTTCTCGTTTTCCAAACTGGGCAATTGTACCATTACAAGGAAGTCTTCATCCAATTCTCGTATCCTTTGGATCAAAGTTTTTTCTTGGTGAGACTTATGTCATAAACAAACAAACAAGAAAAGAAACAAACGGTTTCATTTCAAATCAAATAAACTACGTACTTTAGCATTCAATAACTGAATAAAAAACTTAGTATGCCGTAGCAAGTGGTGAACGAACGGAAAACAGATACAACTCCACGGCATAACTAGAAGTTTTAGAAATGAGACATAATCGAATATGACCAAGGAAATAAGTCGTAAATTTGGTTGGGATTACAAAAACTTATTACAAATGTTACTAAAAGAAAAAATATCATACCGAAGAAATAGACAAGTTCAATGATAAACATTTTTTACTTAAGTTAGAACGAAGGAAACTCAATGCCGGAGCCACATCTTCCTTTTGGAAAGACAGGACATTCAATGAAACCTGAAGCCGATGAGTCCACACACAAGTATATTTGGTACAACTGGCTATTACCCGACGAGTCATTGTTGCACTCGATGTATGGAGTGTAACCAGTTGCTCCTTTAATCGCGTTCTTCATGCTAGCAAGAGTATACTTTTGGCCGTTTGGTTTAATCCCTGAAATCATGTTTTTTTTTACATCACACGTAATATTTAAATATTTGTTTTACTATGAATTATTAATATATTATATATACCCGCGCTTTGGAGAGCTTGGAGGAGATTGATATCGTTCTTAAGGCTTAGTGTGGTAGCGAAATAATCATGTTGATTGAGTACGGATTCTGAGCAAGTCCCGTGTTTGTCCCACTCGTGACCCCAGAAGGTTAGCCCGTTGCCGCTTGGGCACGCTAGTGTTGGCCACTCGGATTGCATATGGCTCGTAAGGTCCGAAATCTGTTGTTTTTAATGGTCAAAAAAATTATAATTTAAAGTTACAAAAAAAATTGATTTATATTTTGCCACATAAAATGACAAACATTTAAACCAATACAAAATCAAATTGATAGCCAAAAAGAAGCACGTACCTTGGAAGCATCGAATGGGCTGCGAGAGTCACAATTGGAGGGATAAGAACCATCGTTTCTATTAGGCCAAAGTCCATGAATTCCAAAATCCGACGCCGGCTTTCCAGTACTAGGGTAGCAACAACCTTGTTTCGAGTCACAATACGAACCTGGCCACTACAAAAACGTTTAAATCAAATAAATGATTTTATCGTGTAGGTCGCGATTGGGAACATCTCATATTATCTTAGATTGAAATGTAATGAAATACCTGTTGAACAAAGTAGAAGAAATCGAAATCTTGTGAAACGGAGAGTACAAGTAAGGAATGTAGAGTCAAGAGCTTAATCAACACTAAAAGATTGTTGGAATTCATCTTCATATGTGTTTGTGTTTAGTGTGTGTTTATTGTTTGTATTTATAGGGTAAGATTGTGTGTATGAAAAGGTATGAACTCAAAATTAAAAGAAGCATATCATATGTTTTTTATTAGAGATAATGATTGGGTTAGTTATTACTATAATTACAATATAGTTAGTTTTAATCCGGCATTTACTAATTACATTTTTATTCATGAATCATTCACTATGAGAAGTAGGGGGATTGGAATAAATAATTTTTATAAAATCCGATAAATTAATATAGAACGGATTAAAGTTAAAGTAAACACTTATTATGAAGCATGTAGATAATATATAATTTCTATAAATAGCTTGTAAGTTGTAACAACATTTGGGTAATCGCTTTAGTATGCTATTTTTAGGATAAAGGTGTCCCTTTATATCGTTTTTCATATAAACAATAATTGTTAGTTGCACAATTGATCGTTTGATCGTTCAAGTTATTACAAGTGATTTATGATATCTACAACTACACTTAATACTTGTCTTTCATAATATAGCTCTTTTAGTTGTCAATGAAGTAATTAAGTTCATCTTGACTCTTTGTTTGGCTCAAGTCTTTGGGACATAGATGATTCAGAACTATAATCCCGTTATTTATTACTGTCGTAATAAAGTTCGTAATTAGTATTTTCCCTCCTCATATTCAAACATATAACTATAAAATCTTTGTATACATGTCTAACTTAAACAAATATGTGATTTACAATCCGGATTAGGGTTTCGATGGTTGACATATAGGTGTGGAAGAGATATAGCATATTGGAAAGGATATTCGACAAATATGATAGATGGGCAGGTACATCTTGTATGTACAATAATTGGACCCAAAATATACTATTTTTTGTTCTACTAAATATGTAAGGTTTCTTATTCCCTTGCCTACAATGTTGGTCTAAGCAGTGTTTATACCGTAATAAGTTAAAGCTTTCAAACCCGTTAGTGACAATTTGTGTTACATGTTAGTTTGTATGGTTTTGGATCGTTGAAGTTTTGAATTAACTAATTTTACGGGTTGATCTACATAGGCGATTTTAAAAGTATACCTAACCAAAATGAGCAAAAAAGTACATGACACTGAATACATTTCGAGTAATTACTATTCTCTCAATTTTAACCTTAGCAATATTATAGAAATTGGAAACAGTTAAATTAGTCAAAAAAAAATAATCAAAATAGTAACAAGTTATCTGTTTTTTGGAAAAGCTAACATGATTATTATAAGAGCAATTTTTAGTTTGGTTGTTCATATGGAAGTGGTCACATGTTTGGTTGTCTTTTTCATCATTTATTCTATGTTGTTTGGACTCGGAATAGTGATTGTTTCCAACTGGCAACATATGTTTCAAACTTTGTGTTCACACAAAAACTCGCGTTTTTAATATATTAAACATAATTGTAATATATCATTCAAGGACGAGTTGAAATTGCATTTCGATTACTTTAATTGTTGTCCAACAACGATAAATGTACGTTTGTTTGTTTTCTTTTTTTGTTTATTGCTTTCGCTTATCATAAAAGAAAATATGGGTGTTTTATAACCACAGCCGGTTATGGTTATGAAGTTAAACACATAATTTTGTTATACATTCATTAATATAAATGTAATACGATAAGTATATGAGCGGTTTTTATTAACGTTTGTTATCGTTTTCCAAAAATTGTGGGTCGAGAATGGGTATGGATCTTGGGCTTGGTGTTCTACTCCAATTAGAAGAGCCGATCATGAATAGTTAAGCCCAGTATTATAGTGGAGGTGGGCTATGGAAACCCATGCATCATACTACATAAATAAAAACTAAAAAGCAACTATAATGGCGTCATTAATAAAAAATTAACAAATGTAATTTAAATGTTTTCTCCACCGGATTAGTTGTTTCTTAAAAAACAAGATATAAAGTCGAATAATTATTTGTAACATCATACTAATCAACTACCTATATATCTTTAATATGTAAATATAGTCTGAAAAACGCGAGACAACGTGCGGTTAGAAAAAACTCGTTAAATACATTCATCTGTTTTAAAATACCGCATACTAGCAGATTAAAGAAAAATAAAACCGATTATACCCATCCCGTGTGTTACGGCTGCGTAACAACGTTAGGTATAGGTGAGGACTATATATACTCCACTAACCAGTCATAAATGCATCCGTTTCTAGAAAGAGAAAGTGTTGTTGCGCTAGAGAGAGAAACTCTTGCGTAACAGTCACATAAGCGGTTCAAAGTCTTTGTAATCGATTGTAATTGATATTATTCGTATTGTACAACATTACGTTAGCTTAATAATATCAATCATTCGATTATTTAGTGTGTTTCACCATCTCATATTCTCCTATTTGTTATTCTGCGACATTTAGGAGATTTGGGTTTAAATCAAGGTCCGAGGAAGACGATCAACAAAATGTTTTGAATCTAAAATAAGAAAAGATTGACTTGGCCGGTTTGTGAAATATGAGATGTGTGCTTTCAACACCATCAACAACACATTCAAGAACACAACAACCGGTTATTTTTCTCCAAAATGGAAATATGGACGAAATTTCTATAAAAATTCCTTATGTTGTACTTTCGGCTAAATAATAGTCCATATTTTTCAACCATTGAAGTTGACAAAACTCAATACTTGAATTTTCTTTGATGTTTCTTCATTATATTATAAAGCATGAAATTATTTGTATACGTTTATATTTCATAGCGAAAATCTTCGTATACGCAAAGGTATGATCCAACACATGTGCATTTTGTATACGTTTATATTTTATGTGTAATACTATTTTAGAAATAATGGAAACTAATTTTTAACCATTAATTTAAAACTCATTTTAAATTAACAATTCTCTAGAAATTAACATATTTAGAGTATAACTAGTTTTAGAAAAAAACTAATTGCACCATTAAAACAAGTATTTAATATAGCAACATCATATCCATATAATACATTGAGTATAAGAGATAGTTTACAACGGATATGATTCTATATAGCAACATCATATTGATATAATACATTGTATTTCTTTCTTTGTTTTTAAACATACAATACAAATATATTTTGCTTGTAATATTACTAACATTAACGACAAAAAATATATATGTAAAAATTTGGAGGTCTATTAGTCTCGGTGACTTTTCTTTTTCGGCCTTTTTGAATAAATACCTTTACCCCTATACGAGACTGAAAACAAACAAGCATCAAGTATCAAGCATCACCGTTGCCTCGTCTTTCTCCGGTCCCCTGCAGAAACATACAATATCTAAAAATAACTCTTTCTGTAGAGAAAAACTCTTTTAGTCTATCCAATGCACTAATCCACTCATCCTTCTCTTTGTCAAATAAGAAAGAACCTAAAACTATAAGTGCTAACGGGAGCCCAGCAGCATAAGAAACCACCTGTTGTGAAAGCATCTCATAATCTTCTATAGGTTTATTCTCATTATATGCACGCCTATTAAAGAGTCGAATAGCCTCTTCATCCGATAATAAACTCACCTGTGAGACCTTGTCTACCCTATGAGTTGTAAGCAAACGTTTATCTCTAGTTGTGATTATTATCCGGCTTCCATCACCAAACCAATCATGTGATCCGGCTAACGCTTCTAGCTGTTTACGGTCATCGACATCATCAAGAACAATCAACACATTTCTGCGACATAACATACGTTTGATAGTGAGTTTTCCTATGTCAACACCCTCCACTTTCACCTTTTTACCAAAAACAGTTGATAGAATTTTTTCTTGGAGATTTTCCATACCAAGTTTGCTTGATTCCTCCTTGATATTTCCAATGTAGCAATAACTATTAAAATAACCCCGGATTTCCATGTAAAGAGAAGATGCAAGAGTTGTCTTACCACCACCACCGATCCCCCATATTCCAACCATTCGCACACCACCTGACCCTATTTCTAACTGTGATTTCAAATCATGTAACCGAGTGCCCATTCCAACATAGCTTTCATCAAAGCCTGAATTCAAGGAGAGGAGTTTATCTAAAACTGTACCAACAATGCCTTCAATTGCTTTTGCTTCAAGCCTGCATATTGAAAATATATTGATATCTAAAATATGCTCGTCTTTCACCAAGACATAAAAGAAGGTTATTGAGTTATATTACATCTAACATTTTTCATTAAAATGAAACCAATAAATCAAAATCAGTTCTTGTTTATGGCTGTTACTAGCTTACGAATTTTTACTAAAGCGGCCGTTTGCAAATGCAAATTGAAACAACTTTTAAGCGAAAGAAAGACCCTATAATTTCAAAGAGCAACTAAAATTATGTTCCTATTAGCTGGGGTAATCAGAGGTGCATACATGTAAGATGATATGCACAATCCTTTTATGTTAAATTGGATATAATAACACAATATTTTTTATAAAACCAAATATAGATTTGTAAGTTGAGGGTTTGTACATTTGAAATAATTTCGGCGAAGACTAATTTGGCTCAAATGTTGGAAGTAAAATACTTAGAAAGTTGATTATAAGGAAATATTATATTGACAATGAAAATTTTGCTGTCCATTTGATATATGAAATCGGTAATTGAAGGTGCATAACTATTCACAAAAAGAAGAAAAGTACCCATTGTCTATGTGTCTTGTTTCCCATCCGGAAAGGTTAGCTGCCTCAGAAAGTGCTTCCCTCCATGATTGAATTCTTTCGTAGTTTTTTTCTAGCTCATGTCTGTGAAATGCTTCTCCATAGTGTCTGTTTTGTCTGCGCACTTCTGAGGGATTTACATCATAGAAGATGGGCATGACGATTTGCCCTCTCACTTTGTTGCATTTCATGATATATGTAACTTCATCCAAACACCATGCTGATTGGGCATAGTTTTGAGAAAATATGACAAGGGCAATCTGCGAGTCTTCGATGGCCTTCATGAGGGATGGACCAATGGTATCACCCCGGAGAAGTGTTTCATCGTCCTTGTAAGGACGGATCATTCGTCGTTGAAGAGCAGAGTAGAGATGATCTACGAAGGTCTTGCGGGTATCTTCTCCTCTAAAACTAACAAACACATCATATTTCCATGACCGAGAAGATGAAGATGAAGACGCCATTGATGTGTTTGAAATCCAAGATATGAAGAGATTGAAGTGGGTAGGGATATTTTCATTAACAACATATATTTATAGAAATTAAGTAATTTTTTGTTTTCAAAATGAAATTTGGAGGAAAGCACTTGGATGAGGACATTTTGTCATTGGTAACATATATATTGGAAATTTGATGAACGAAGCTTCCTATGAAAAATATTATAGACCGCAAAGTTGATCCGCTAATCAATACGGATATTTAATTTTGTTTAATGGGCCAATATGGATCGAACTAATTTGGTATGCGGATCCTAATGAATTAATGAATATTGGTCTTAACTTGAAGCGGGTCGTAATGGGCCACAAAGGAACCGTTCATTTAAATGGTTTCTTATTTTATTCATTGTTGATTTTGACATTGCCAACTAATTAAAGATGTGAGCCCCATCCTACATATATTCATCCCCTTGATTTTATATTATTATTATTATTATTATTATTATTATATTAATATTAAAAATAGATATCTTAAATTAAAAATATAGATTTAAGATAAATATAATAATAAAATAAACATTACTCATAAAAATACATATATAATTAAACATAACAAGCCATTGAACATAACAAACTAGTCGCGTCAAATAATTTATACTTTTGTTTTTACTTTAGTCAACTCAAAATAATTTATATTTTTGCTTTTATTTTAGTAATGTCAAATAATTTAACCTTTTAAATAAATAAAATAAAATTATAAATATTTAATATAAATTTTAAATATTTAAGTGAATATCATTTAATTAGAAGAAAGTTATCATATTTATATCACACGCATAACCAGTAATAACATTTATATTTTTATTACATTTTGTCTTAATTTTTTGATTTTTTTCATCAAAACTAAATAAATAAAAGTTTTAGTTTAAAACTTTATTTAAATAAATATATAACAAATAAAATAATAATTATATAAAAAAAAAAAAAATTTAAAGTACCGATTTAACTTTGGGGTGTAGATAACTAAAATTTAAATATGAGGTTGTCTCTATCACCACCCATTAAAGATATAAGTTGACCCTTCATTATAGCCAAGCTTTATTTTAGATCGTTGTTTTTGAAAATTATATTAAATTAATATTAATATTAAATAAATAAATAAACTCCAAACTAAATTCACGTATAGCAACTAAATTTCATGTAATCATTTGAATCTAATTAATACCTATGGGTTGAATAATTGTCGACTTTCGATAGAATTAAATAACGTAATTAATTATTTATAAATAAATGATAAAAATATTACTTACTTTATATAATTAGATAAAGAATATAAACCAGGTTGAGATCAAGAAAGACAATAAAAAAATTTGAGAACAAAAGACCCAATCATAACACTCAATTTTAAAAACCCACTTAAAATATAATTTTGTTTAAAAAATAAATATCTTAAAAACCGTAAATGTATTAAACGAATAAATTACACCATTGTAACGAGCATTAAATTTCCTTTCTATAGAGTACCCATTCGATATACTTTTGACGAAATTTATTTTCGGTTTTTTTTTACTGGTTTTGAAATTTTATATTATAAATCACTATTTTATCACATGTGTTATCAGTAGTTTGACATAATATTTTTTTTGTTTTTCTTTTTGATTTAAGTTGAATGTATGTAATATAACAAATCTATGTTTCGAAACTCGTATTTATTGTTCAAATCATATTAGATATTGTCTTATGAATTTCAACATTTGGCCATAAACGAAAAAATAAAAGTCTTTAAAATTCGAACTTTTTTCTGGGTCTATATAGGTTATACGTTGTATAACATTGTTGTGTATTAAAATTCATATTTAGAGTTAAAATCATGTGTGTTATTGTCTTTTAAGTTTTAAAAATTTTTCATACATAATATCATATATGATTTATATTTATATCATATATGATTTACATTAATATCACATATTATATTGTATTATCATATATGATTTTGGTATATATCACATATGATTTATATTCATATCATATATGATTTACACTAATATCACATATGATATAGTATTATCATATGTGATTTTAGTATATATCACATATGATTTATATTTATATCATATATGATTTACAGTAATATCACATATAATATAATATTATCATATGCGATTTTAATATATATCACATATGATTTATATTTATATCATATATGATTTACAGTAATATCACATATAATATAGTAGTATCATATGTGATTTTAGTATATCACATTTTATGTCAAAAAACGAGAAAAAATAAAACTAGTTAAAATTCGATTTTTTTTCTAAATTTAGTTAGTTTATACATTTTATAGTAATTCTCTTTTATACAATTTTACGTAATGATGTAAATATCATATGTGATATTATCGTTATAATTTCCATACCCATAAAAAAAAAAAAAAAAAAAAAATCGTCGAAAGTATATAACATCACTGCTCTAATTAAAGATAAAAACGAGACGATCGCAACGGTGTATTTTGTTTCGTCTAACGATCAACGGTTTGTGAGATAAATTAATTTAAAAAAATAAAAGAAAAATGGGTTTTGGTTGATGTCTTTTTGTCTCAAGAAAATTATGGGTTTTAAATAATTTTTTCTCATATAAACTATTCTTATTATTAATTGAATAATTAAAATTCAAGTTATTAAAATGAAACTTTAATTGTGTAATTAAAAAGGAACCGTTTTGACCCGTGTCCGTTTGGTATATTTTTAAAGTGATCCATTTGGATATGTATTTATTTTGACCCACACCCATTTTAACCCGTGATCCAATCTAACCCAACCCGCCTATTTTGCCGGGTATAAAAAATATTATATTAGAAAAATTGCAAGTTGCAATTGTTGAAGAATAATCAGCCATAAATTAGTGAAATAATTTGCATAAGATTCTTTATGTGAACAAATAATTAATTTCATTTTTGAAAATGATAACATAACCTTAGAGACTGTGTTTAAGGCATTAAAAGACGCTTTAATTAATTGTACTTTAATATATAACCGTTCCAGGTACTTTTGAAATCAATTCTACATTAATACATTAATCAATGAACAGATTTATAATGCATGAAATAATCTAATAACCAAATGTCGTTAACACTTAGCAAGACTTATTTTTCATTATTGATTTTTTCTTCTAGGTATCTAAAAATAAGAATCAATGTGTGTATTTCTATATCCTCTTTGAAAAATAATAAAACTAAAGAAGATGGATTTACCAATAATCACTCCAAGAACATTTCCCTTTTGCAAAGTGATGAAACCTATGCATATCTCTAACAAAAATTTATTTATCATAAACAAACGATAATAATCTTCACATAGAATAACAATCCCCATTAATTATCAGATTCTGGGTGACACGAACAGTTTCACCAGCTCGAAAGATCGAACCCTGGTCTACTAAGTGAACGGAAACGATGGAACTATTGAGTCGCGAAAAGATTTTGTTTTCAATTTCGCGTAACACATAAATATAGTAAGTTAGAAAGGGGGCAACTATATTGGAAATACTAGTTACGGGAGATTTTTGATGAGGGTGGTTGCCCCATTGTGGCTCTGCTCCTACAGGAGATAACTGTCGTTGAATGTTATATTATATGGTTGTGACCCGAACCAAAACATAACGAAAATTGCTACTTAAAACAAAGATTCCATGCCATATTGATTGATTAATAAAACATTGTGTGGAATTAACCCTTTTCGTTGATACACCTCACTAGATACAAAACAAAACAAACGGTATGTAATCATGAACATCACATCGAACCACTTAAACGAGTCTTGTTGCGGCTACTTTCCCAAGTTTCAAATTTTATCATGTATATGCAGAAACGTTAGTGCATAAACCCAAGATAGGATCAAGGACCATAAGGCGAAAGGCCAAAATAACAGGGGAATGATTGAAATAATTAAGAAATCTAGCTAAACCTTGCAAATTTAAAAGCTCAATATAAAGATATAAGAACATATACCATAAATATTAGTTGGTAGATAGTATGAACAAAAGCTTTATACGAATTAAAAAGTTGGAAGTCTAAAAAGTCTAGTCACAATTTATATGTTTTAAGTTACTATTTCCATACCCTTAACACTTTCTAGATCCATGACATTCCATAACATCATATGCATTCACTGCTGATATATATGTTTTTTGACTCGTTTACACCGGTGCTTTTCCTCATCTTGTCGCCTAGGTGTGCACTTTTTGCTCCTTTGTTAACCTTGGCTAAACTTTGGCGAGACGAGGCTTTCGACACAAGTACCTGCAGCCCTAAATGTTTTGAGATTCCAAACATAAACAGTTTTACTAAAACTTCTTTTCTCAACATCGTATAACAACATCCGATCCCCGTCGGCTACCAGAACTTTGCCATTGTCATCAAACACTTTTGGGCGATCCATTTGAATTTCATCGGGACTATAGAGTAGAATTTTACTCCAAGATTCTGTTTTTCCATACTCATTCATCAACCAAACCACACCCTTTCGGAAAATACCAAGCTTCCCACCAACAGCAAAAAGTCTACTATCCTTGTCAGATATGAAATCAACACCATCATGACACAAATTGGGGGATGGCACTTCACTGATTATCTCATCGGCTAAACTGAAGGCAATAATTACACGTAAACCATTAGAATTCTTCTCAGCAATCCAATGAAGGAACCCATTAACAAATACACAAGTATATCCATAAGAATAGTCAACTAAAGACCAATTATCTTCAAAATAATGATAAGAATAGTCAACAAAAGAATAATCGTAAGCACAATCAGTAAGCATCTTCCAAGTATTAGTTTGAAGGCTATAGACATGCATGAACACATCATCAGGACCCTTAGTATAAGGACATTTGTAAGTGATTGTAATAACCTTGTAATCATCAGTTACTGAATCATAACCGAATCCCTTCATGGTATCAAACTGTGATCCGTAGTCGGAACGTGGCAATTCCACAAAATCCTTAGTAGTCGGGTTGTAAATGACGAACGTTTCCGTACAATCATCATCATCATAAACCATAAAAGACACCAAAACAAGGCCATCACAAGAACCATGGACATCGTAACCATCGAAATAAGGATCATCTGGTGGTTCTAAATGAAACTTGGCTGGTGTTAATAATGATTCATGGTGATTAAACGGGTGTGAATATAGTAACTTACCACCAGAGAAGATGATGCGATTTTGGTCAAGGGTTTTAAGATGGCGGGTTTTAATGAATTTGGGATCAGAACTTAAAGATAACCATTCCTTTGAAACGCACCTGAAACGACCAACAGATTTAAGCGGAAGACGATATAGGATTTCGATGATGATTTCCGAAGGAATACTAATGTTCGCCATTCTTACGATTTCGCCAACCTCAGGGTTTAGGGTTTATATTATTGTATTTAGGATTATATATGGGCTTTATTATTCCCTCACTAATCCTTTTATAAAATCTTAACCAATTTAATCATTAAAAAATATTCCTCAGTATCATTGATTATTTTGGATTATATTAAAATAAAGTTTTTTCTTAACATTTATTTGACCTATTATATATATTTTAACAATATTTATGTTTATATTTTGAACCAATGAATGATGCTGAATTTCAAAAACCCAATACAACTTCATCATTTTCTTTTTTCCTTGTATTGTTCCTTTGGCCCGCTAGTTTCTTGCTAGTTTTAGGGTCTTTTTTATTATATTTGCCGGTTCCAAAAAAAAAAATTTAACTTTTCATGCTGAATTTTAAAATCATATTATATTGAATCACATTTTATTTTGAGAATTAAAAGTTAAAGATCAAATATTTAAATATATGTTTTTAGTTGTATATTCTAATGATTAATATAAGGTAACTACTAACGAGGTTAATTAGAGACCCGCATGTTACATGGAGTCACAAACAGTCAAGGTTGTTTGATAGCTGCATACCGAGTTAGTACAGATTGAGTTGGATCTCAAACTGAGTTTGTTGTGTTTGATATGATCTAGTAAAATCATTATTAAATTTTAACATTGAGTAAATTGGTCTAAATATATATATTGATAGATTTCTTATAGAGTAAATTATATTGGTCCCTGTGGTTGTACTAATATCACTAGTTTGGGGTTTTTTTTTAAATAATTTCACCAAACGTCCCCATTGTTGTAATTTTGTTACGCCGATGATCCAAAATACTAACGTCCATTTATTTTTAACTATTTTTTCAGCACATAACTTGCACACGAGGGTATTTTTGTCATTTCACCTTTAACTTACATCTTTAACCTTTTAACTTTTGATTCCTTCCCCCTCACTCACTATTGCAACTCTCTCACATCATTTATCTCTTTCTCTCCCTGTCACATTTACCAACCACCACCACCTTTCTTCCCCATTTTCCATTTCATTTAACAAGATTCACCATCAAAATCAAACAAACTTATAACAAACTCATTTATTTTTTGCTAACCAAATTCATCATAATAACACCAAACTAACCCACACCTTTAAAAGATGATTGTGTTTGAAGTTATAATTGCAACAATATTTTAGAAACCCAAATTGACATCTAATACTTCACCCAATCCACACAACCACCACCATTTCGAAAAATAAGCAATTTTCTGGTGGGTTTTAGTATGTAAAGTACAAAAAGCTTTTCCGATGACCCGTACCTATTAGGCTATTTTTACGGCTGCGAGGTGTACCACGTCAATGGTTTATGATTGTACGGAGGGTGCTTAATAGAGATGGTGTTGATGGTTTTGAACTTTGTAACGTACCAGCGAGATGTACCAGGTTTTGAACTTTTTCCGGTGGGTTTTAGTATGTAAAGTACAATGCCTTTGTAGATCTCAAGTTTACATAAGATTTTCAAAGCATTTTTTATGACTACGGTGGTTAGAGCCGGTGATGTCGGTCGAAAAATTGTGTCGGTGACCAGATTCGGAGGAGGTGGCGACCGGTATGTGTGAGAGAGACGAGAGAGATAGTAAGGTTGTTTGTTGATTGGTTTTGAACTTTGTAAATAGTTACAGTTTATTTTATTAAAAGAATTTTTTGTTATACTAATAATAAATAAATATAAGTAAAGGAACTAAAAGTGTAAAATGGCAAAAATACCCTCGTGTGCAAGTCATGTGCTGAGAAAATCGTTAAAAATAAACCGACGTTAGTATTTTGGACCACTGACGTAATAGAATTACAACAATAGGAACGTCTGGTGTAATTATTTAGAAAAAGCCTCAAACTAGTGATATTAGTACAACTACAGGGACTAACGGCGTATTTTACTCTTTCTTATATCAATAGGGTTATTCTAAAATGTGAATATATACACATGATAAGCATTAATTAAACATAAACTTTCTATTTATAATAAAATTTCTATTTGACATAAGTTCAATGATAAGGAAATTTTGAGTTTGAACAAAGTAGGAAATTTAAATGAATGTTATAATATATTGTATATGTATATGGTAGAAAAACCCAATTATTAATAGTATATAAACCATAATCATAGAATATAATAGAAAGTAACTTTAAATTTATCATGTTTGGCTGAGGAAAAATTCAAAATTCTTTAAATTAATTAATATTTTTATCATGTAATTAATTAAAAATATTAGTATAACTAAAAAGGATTTATTTTAAAATTAATAATATAAACAAGATATAACTCTTATCACTTTCAAAAACATTATGATTCTTCTTCATAACTATCAAATGTTAATAGACAACAATCATGATTAATATCATAATTTCACAAAAACAATTATATGGCTATTATTATTGAAATATTTAGAACACTTTGTCCAATAAAATTTATAATCAAATATAAGTAATAATTTTAACGAGTTTTATTTAATTTGAAAATATATCGATATTTGAAATTGCCAATTAACAACAAGCGAGTACAAATATCATGTAAACCCTGTCGTAACGTATGTGGAAATAAATCGCGTTAGTATATCTAACCCGAATATAGCCTTTGACAGTTTGACTCTTTGAACACCAAAAGTTATTCTATGAATTGGGGAAATTTGTAAAATTAGGTCAAATTCATTTTCTGAGATTGATATAATAATTTTGTGATTCTTCATTCACAATCAAGATTAAACCAATCGTAAGCACCTTACTATTTCTTAATTTCTATTTATTTATTTCCAATTTAGTTTCTATCAAATTCGAGATTTGAAAAATATTTATTTATTTCAATATTAATTCATGAAATTGTAATTTAAATTAATAAATTGAATCAATCCCTAAACTGATTCTTACTTAAATTTTGTTAATTATATAGATACAATTATTCATTAATTTGTTAATTTTTTTTTAACCAGGATTACAATGCAGACAGTTAGTGAACATAAGTTACCTCACTTCTTTCATTATCCGCCTTACTTCACGTAAATCGCGCTTACTCGTATTACTTACATAATGAAATTTGACTTATTTGTGTAATTAAGTGTATATGGTAAAAGGGAAGTAAACAGTTTCTGTCTCGGATTTGTATTTATATCGAGTCTGTTATATCAGGTTGCAGCCAGTGAGGGAAACACGAGAGAAGCAAATACAGCTATGGAAGGAACTTATTCTTGATTATTGTCGGACGCAGAAGATATTTGTTATTGGATTGGAAGTAGATTTTCCGTTGTTTTCCAACCCTGCAATAGAACGTTAGAATTTTTAGCTGTTGTTATGTTTCTAGCCTTGAAAATATAGGTTTATGTGTGAAGGTTTATAATGTGGTATTGCAGGATCTCTGAATTATGAAGCGAGAGAAGCGTTCCTGTCAGCTATAGTCTTGGATGGTTTGTGTTTGTCCTACATTTTTAATTCCTATTTCCTAGTCACACGTACATAATATTATAATGGTATGAAATAATGAATCATAGACATTTTTATTTGGTTTAGCAACTTTGGTACATCATGCTAATTATCAGATAAATTAACGTTTGACGTTTCTGATTGAAAAAGGGTAAATCGGTAGATTTATTTATTCTTGGAAATAATCTGAAAAATAGTAGCAGAATCTGTTTACGCAAACACTAGAAAATTAAAACTTAAAGTGGCATTTTGTTATTTTCATTAACAGGGCGTGCAGAGTGGATGGACAAGAATCATAGGCAATGTCTTATCCTATGGCACCGAATAAAAGATTGGGCAGACATTATATTACACTTTGTGAGTAACAAAAGAAAACCCTTAAATAGTTACATTTTACAAATTAGCCAATTTGTTTCTAATAATTGTTTTCTCACATCTTGATTAGGTGAAGGAGAATGGCTTAGAGGACAGTGTAATGACACTGGAGGAAATACGTACAGGGATTGAATCTCGAGGAACAGGTAAATGGTTTCACCATTTCTTTTTGTAATTTGTTTTATGAAAAATAGAAACTTTAACAGCTATTTACGCTTGTTTCAGATATTCATGGAATGGATCGAACAGTTCTAATGAGAGCACTTAAAGTTTTAGAAAACAAGGGAAAGCTTGCAATCTTCAAGGGTTCTTCAACAGATGACGAAGGTGTTAAATTTTCTGTTTAACTTGTTTTCCAAAACTAACTATTGGGTTGACAGCTTGATATAATTTGTACTTGATTAATTACATTTTGTAAGAATCATGTGTTTAAAGTTTCAACTTTTGCTGGATTAAGCCGTTTTAATGCCGGCCACGATGGTGTAAGTGATCAAAGATTTATAAGACATGTTTCTTTTTTGAATCACGCTCTATATTTGTTACAAAGAAATAAAATTTCATTTCACATAACTTTCTTTATAACGTTGCTTTTACAAAACGTAAAAGAACAAGTAGGGGTACAATATGGGGGAATAACATTTAAAGCAACAAACAAAGCAATCATCTTTAGCAATAAACAATATTCTCATTCCTATTGCCGGCTTGTAAAACCGCCTTCACCCCCTTTAGCATAAATTTTAAATCGAATTCAAGTTTACCTCTTACCATTCAACTTGCATCAGCTTATGTACCGTCTTCATAAACTTATGCTAATGTCCAAACTCTGTCATATCTATTTGTTCCTAGATTAAAGTTGTCATTTTAAACCCGAAATTGAAATTAAAATGTTGTTTACCTGTTCACAAACACACTTTATCTTTTCGATTTAGTTATTTGTTATATATATTGGTGGAGGGTATTTTGATGCAGACCTTAATGGACCCAGAAATTGCATTAAAGTTAACAAAAGCAAATTCTTTAAGACCAGACTTGAGAATCTACAAGCTGCAAAGCCAATATCACGAGTTTTCGAATCATGAGCTTCTCTATAAGTAGATAAAATATACAATATATCGCTTTAATTTTGGTTGGCGGAAATGCTAAAGATTATTGAATCATGTCTTATGATTCTACTTTAAGTAAGGTAGGTAGTGTATCTAATAAGTACAATCACATCTAAATCTAACCTTTACGTACTCTTGCCTCGATATTACTTTTGCTGCAAATACCACAATCTTTATTCTCTCCAATTCTTAGAGATGGTAGTAAGTTACGTTTTATCTCTAAAGGGTCTAAGGGGTAAAAAGATATAGGTTGAAAGGAAACGGGTCAAATGGGTCATATTAAATCACCTAAATGTAGTTTTAAGATTTTAATGTTGTACACCTCCTAAATTATCTTATAACACAGTGTTTCAAGCCAACTCAAGAAGTACTTGTTTTGACCCGTTGTCCAACCCGACCAACCTGTCCTCCATTGTTCTACCTGGAACTAGATAATCCACATCAATAAACAAATGACCCATCTACCCATATCATCTTGAAACGCTAAACACCATCATATCCGATCGGGGATTTATGAAAAAGCATAAAAACATGCGCTTTAGAATGTTCCATCTTGTTTGTATTTTATAATAAGAAACAAAGACAATGTTGTGTGTTATCTAAATGATGATGAAGGTGATGATGAAAGAGGCCAAAATAAAGGGAAAAAAAGCAAAAAGAAACATATTTAGCACAAGAAACTAATAAGACTGTTCTTTTTGTTACATGGGAAACAGAGCTTGGAATACTAAAGTGAGATCTTCAAAGGGTAAACCAAAGTTTATGTTTTTTAAGGAATGATTTATGATTTTGTGTTTTTTTTTAAGTTCTTTTTCTTTCCGACCATCCAAACATAGAGCTCATTTGGTAGTTTTGCTATTCAAGTCCTCTCTTTTCTTAATAACTAAGCAAAACTAATTTACTAAAACACCCTTCATAGCCGAAAAAAATATTAATCTCCCACACTAAGTTAAATTGGGTTTAACTAATTGTACTAGTTCTCTACTATCATTTTTCCATCTATACAAACTTCACCCATCGTAGTGGGTCACTAAACTTCGGAAAACATGTTAAATAGGTCACTCTAATGTCTTGAAATAATTCTGTCACCCATTTTCAGTGACTTATTTAACACATTCCCAAGGTTTAGTGACACAGTGTAGGTGTAAATTGGTAAAGTAGTACCCATGAGTTGTCCTGATGACAACTTGAAATTTGGATAAACTTTCACTGGTTATGACCGTATTAGGTTCGACTCTCATTGGTGCCATCACGATGAATACAACCCATATAAAAGTAGTAAAGTGCTTGATATTAGGAAAAAAAAAAAAAAAATTAACTACTACAATCAATTAGATATGGTCACGTTTTCCAATATTGACACACACTATTTTGAATGGGTCTTAGATCTGTCCAGGGCAAAGCTCTACATTACCCTTCACATATTATCCCAAGAGCCAGGCGTGTGGACCGAGCTCAACATTGTTGGTTAGCGCCATTTTGCAAAAAGCTATTAAATTTGAATGTTTTTTAGCACATGGTCTCGATGATGTGGCAAGAAAGCTTGGTCTTCCATTTGGTGACAAAAGCAAATAGAATGTAAAGATACTTAGCTTCTCAAGGGTACTGTTCAAATTTCCTTTATTGATCCTAGACAGATGCTTCTTACTTCTTAGATTGAATACTTATGATTGGGATAATATCAATAATAATATGAAACTTGTTTACATATATCATGTAGGTCCCATACTTGATTTATTCTATAAAGCCTCATAACAAAAAATACATCTTCACAATAATCTTGCTTCATCCCTCATTGTTACAAAATCTTATTCACATATGAACTATGATTCTTGGAATACATAAGCTATTCATAATTCTTATTTGCATTGGAATATTCGTTCAACCATATACGGTTTCTGCCACTAGAAACATAAGGACTGAACCACAATTGCATCATCGAGTGCTTAAAGCGGTTGTCATGGAGGATCATAAAGAAAATCATTCGTCTACTGATTTAAACAAGAAATTTGATTATTTTCAATCAAGTAAACGAAGAGTTAGAAGAGGGTCAGACCCAATTCACAATCGAGCTTGATTTGTTTGCGTTTACAAATTTGAAAGAGGTCGGAAGAAAACAGAAGGTTATGTGAATTTATGAATGTTTTTTTTTTTCTATATTGTTTTATGTGGTTTTAATAGAGAACAATGTGCATAAGCAGTTTTGTCTTTCTTACCTACTGATCGAATGGATGATTATCGATTGTTACTTCACATTTTTATACATATATAGTGGTTTTGTTATATTTTCGTGTTTTCATCTAAGAGAAGTGTTCAATTGATCAATTTGTGTTTTGACTGTTAAGAATTTGAAACACATAAAGAGACTTTGTGGTATTGTAACATGAGAAATCTATATTTCATTTGATTAAACCATAGGATAGTTAGGTAACTCTACATAACCCCAAGGTTGTAGCCTTACCAGTGGGGGTCCGAGATTCTCTAGTGGAGACCTAAGTTGAAACCCCACAAACTACAACTTCAAGGCTAGCCCTCAAGCAACAATTATAGGGCGAGCCCTCGAGCTCCTAGCAAAATTGGTTCCCAAGTGGATGACTTTTCAAATATAGTATTGTTCTCAATATAGATTGACACTCTTCTGAGCGGGCCATTGAATAAGTCTAGAGCAAAATTTATTATTGCCTTCCATAAGTGTCATAAGGAGCATTTTGCTTAGGTAACTTTACATCTTGACTACTATATAAAGCATATTGGCCATTTTTTTAAGTTTTAGTTTAAGTAAATGAAAACTCAACCATCCATTTTGTTTGAATCAATTTATACCATTCAATGTGTAACTTATATACATTTTAATGCTAATTATGGTGTTAAACTCCAATTATTATTAAAATATAAAATTTACTACAATTATGACAATGCATATGCTATCAATCGTTTGATTTAAACGTTTGGGTTTAAAAATAATAAACAAAGCCCAAGTCTCACTTAAGTCTTGATAACTTGGGCCACATTTATATTACTATTGGGCCTATAATAACGAACTAAATCAGGCCCATGTTCTTAAAAGATATATGGGCCATTGTCTAATGTCTCACTAAATTGATTAAGCCTTTTTCTAAAATAGGCAAATTATAAGAAGAGAAGATGTCACTACTCACATAATTGATGGTAAGTATAGAGTATTATGAAGGTCTTAATGTAGATGACATTGAAGATCTTGGATTGTTGATGATAAATATAGCTTATTCCGAACGGATATATTCATATGAGTTGATGCTAGTGTTTGCAAACTTATAGAAGAGATTGATGTGATTTTCCTTACACCATGCCGGGAATTTTGAGATATGTCGGACTATTTATATAGGTAATCCGTAAAGGAGAGATCTTCTATTATTGTTAAAATGTGGTCCTCGTTCGTGTTTCCTATCTAACACGCACACTTTATATATAACGTTGCCATCTCACAACTTATTCGACATTTCATTATCAATACCTTTCTATTACAACTGACTAGTAATAACTTAAAAAGTTTCCCCTTAATAACGATTTATTTATTCGACAATGGTTCTTGCAACCTAACCTTCTATCACCAACACTTATACTGATAATATTTAGCCATATCTTAGTATCGGGGTAGCAACGACCACGAGAGTTTCCTACAAGTATTACAATTTCATTATGTTAACAAACATTGATATTTTTGTATTTACATAAGGGTGAACAAAAGAACTAAGAAACCAAATTGAAATAACCAAACTGATGTAAAATCGAACTGAACAATTACTATCCTTTTACAACCAAAAAATGTTTTATAAAACCGAGCCGAACCATGCTCGCCCTTACTTAAAGTTATAGTAACATTTTTGATTATTTATAGTAACATTTTTGATTATTTGATTTTTGATTAAAAAGAATGATTTGTAAAAAGAAAAATGAATAAATGTTGGGGTAGCGTGGTGTGTGGAATTAGATAGTGACAGAACTGTCAGAGAAGGGAGCATTCTTCATTACCAAATTAAAAGCCATTTTTTACTCTTGTTTTTTTCAGCTAATTTCTTGCCTTTAATTATGCCACTCTACCCACTTCTGTTTTTCATATTTCTACCCAATAACCTAAGTAATTATATTATATAATTATTATAAACAATATTTATAAATAACTTTTTATAATAATATAATTATAAATAGCTAGGATGTCAACAAAAGGGTAGGGAGGTAAAATGTCAAAACCATACACACAATGGATATTGTATAGTTTGTTGTGCAATAGTTACTATTGTGCAATAGTAACACAAGTTGACTAATACTCCCTATTTGACTAATGTATTTCATAAATGTTTGAGAAAAAAAAAGTGAATATTCACTTGGGGATTGTGCTAGAAAATTTATAAGGAAAATGTTTGTTCAAACCTTTTTAAGAGTAAAAGAAAATTGTTCATATAAAAAATTTAGGAAAAAAAAAACACTTATGTCATCATCGAAATGAAAAAATATTTACAAAATTAGGATTGTCCTAACGTTGTAATTTGTTAGTTTGTGGAGTATTGGCTCGGTAGCGTTTTAGGAGTTTATTAGTTTATTGGAGGTTGCGTTTAAGTTTTTCTAAGGTGTTATGTTTTTGGATAACACAAAACAAATACTTTTCTCATTTTATGTACTTTATACGACTCTTTGATTAAGTAGAGGTGATTCACATAGAGATGATTCACATTATCGATATCGAACTTTTCTTTTCATATGTCTTAAAAACCTTTAAGGCTAATTTAGTTTAAGTAGTTTGCTTCGTTAATCCGTCTTTAACCACCAATAAAGTGAGAAAACCATTAAATTAACATCCAATAAACAAATAAGATATGATTTGGCAAACTTAAAGCAAACGTACTGCCGCCAAATTATACCTAACTACAAAATATATAATATCTTTAAGTTAATTAAGTTATTATGTTAACATACAATTTCTTAATGTTTACTTTGTACTATCATCAAAGTAAATAGATAATTTTAAAAACATATTTATTGATGATAAAGAGTACTAGGAAATCAAAAGTCACATTCTATTCTAATGAAAATGAAAAAGGTTCTTCAATATTAAGATCCTCCATAGCACCAAAGACACTTCGCCAAATGACGTTTTAACTTGTTATTTTGTGGTGTTTTTAGGTGTTCCGTTTTCATGGATGGGTTTTAGGCTATTTTTAATTGTTTGTTAGTAATTTGTTACATGGTTTTATCTAGGTTATCTTATAATTTTATTATAGGTGTTCATTCTTTTAGCGTTTTTTAGGTGAGTTTTCGATTCGGCGACATTGACTTCGATTGTCTTTTTTTGTTTCGAGAAGTCTTGATTTGTTGTCTTTTTGTTTCAAGTGAATTCCATTATTAGTGTTTGGTATTTGTATTTGTATTTTCAACCTCTTGCTAGTTTCTAATTATATATTGTTGTATAATTATAAATTCATTGTCAAAACATATCTACAAACTACCTCAAGAAATATTGCATAGAGATTTATTTTATACCAACTCAATTGGTTGAATAAATGACAAAAAGAAGAAAAAAGGAATTTGTGTCTTAAAAGTATTCATACATTACACCCAATTAATAAATTCTCAGCAAAACTAGTGATACATATGTATAACAAGTAATCAAGTATCACATTGTGATAAGACATATTGTACTCCGTTTTCTTTTATAACACTTCTCCTAATCAATAGATTCCAAAAATTTCTATTTAAATCAGTGTTCTAAATAACCCGCCATGGCGCCGCCATGTCTCGCCATTTCTCAAGGCTTGGAGTAGCCGCCATGGCGCCGCCATGTCTCGCCGTTTCTCAAAGCTTGGAGTAGCCGACACGAAATAATGGATAACTTCTTTGTAAAGCTTGGTTACTATATTTTACATTAGTTGTATATTGATATATGAAATTATTAACTTTTTATAATTTATTAGTGTTGATATAACTTAATAATAGTAAAAATATATATAAAAGTATATATAAAATTATAAAATATATTAATTTTTTGCCGCTTTTTCACGCCTTGAAAAACGCCATGTCTCGCCATTTCTTGCAAAGCTTGAGGCTTGCTCATGCCGCCACGCCACGCCTTACGTTATCTATAACCTTGATTTAAATTCAAGATTTGTCCAATAATTAAAACAACAAAAGTTGATATATATATATATATATATATATATATATATATATATATATATATATATATATATATATATATATATATATATATATATATATGACTGATTAATGCGAGAACTCTTAAAAAAAATGTTAATTAACATGTAATTATGTCTATTGACATTTACAAACTATTGAATGTTAAAAATCTACTAAAAATATAATAGAAAAATTAAAAAAATTGTATGAAATTACGCATATTTAGAATTGTTCACGTGTGAACGCTTTTTTTTTATTTTTTAAATGAGTTTATATATGAACGAAAATTGGTTACGTTATATTATATGATTTTTTATTAATTTTATAAGTTTATATTTACTTGATTATTAATCTCCAAAAGAGTTTGCATGTGAATGAACAAAGTAAACGTGATTTAACACTTTTTGTGAGAGTTCACGCAGTTTTCGCAAAAAATAAAGTTATCGCATATATATATATATATATATATATATATATATATATATATATATATATATATAGGGGAGGGTTATTGTAAAAGTTTTTAAAATAAAAAAAATAGGAGAGATTGTGGTGATGACACGTGGCAATTTGAAAATTCTTTTTTTTAATAAAAAATAATATTTTTATTAAAATATTAATATTTTAAAAAATTTCGGAGGAAAAAAAAAATTTCGGGGGAAAAAAAAAAATTTTGGCTCGGAAAAACTTATGCACGAAAAAATTGACAAAACTGATGCACAAGATTTTCATTTTTTCAAAAACTGATGTACGAAAAATCTTTTTTAAACGAACTTATACACCAAAAATTACTTTATTTGTAAAATGATGCACTAAAATTGTCATTTTGATTATAAAATAATGCACCAAAAATCACTTTTTTAGTTGGTGCATCACTTTTTCGCGTACATAAATTCAAAACTTGTGTACGAAAATGATTACGTTATCGGAAAAAATTTCAAAATTTTTTTCTTCCCCGAAATTTTTTTTTCCCCGAATTTTGTTTTTTCATTAAGTTTTTTTTTTATTAAAAAAATATTTTTTTATTATTAAAAAAATATTTTTTTATTATTAAAAAGAAAAATTAAAAAAAAAAAAAAAACAAAATGCCACATGTCACCCTTACAGTTCTTTCTATCCTTCCTATTTTCAAACCCTTTTTATTTGATCATATATATATATATATATATTTATAGGGTGAGGTTCAAATGAGATCCTCAATTTGGTAGAGATACAAGTATCCACTTTTCAGCCACACATTTTCCCCTTAATACTTTTTTTTTTTTTTTTTTTTTTTTTTTTGCTATGTTTTACTTAACTTTTTTTTTTCAAAATCACATGTGATTTTTTTGTAAAAAATTGAAATCACATTTGATTTTCAAAAACCAAAATTTATAAATTTTAAAATTACACGTGAATTTTTTTTTTTTGGAAAATCACATGTTATTTTAAAAAACCAAAATTTATAAATTTTAAAGTCACACTTGAAATATTTGTTTCTCGAAAATTACATGTGATTTTATAAGCAAAATAGTTTGTACGTTAAAAATCACATGTGATTTTACCCATAAAAGATTTGTAGATTGAAAATCACATGTGATTTTTAAAAGTAAGATTGAAAATCAAATGTGATTGTCGGAAGAAAAAAAAAAAAAAATAAAAAAAAAAAAAAAAAAAAAAAAAAAAAAAAAAAAAAAAAAAAAAAAAAAAAAAAAAAGGAAAAATGGGTGGTTAAAAAGTGGATCTTTGGATCTCTAGCAAATTAGGGATCCCATTTGAACCTCAATCTATATATATATATATATATATATATATATATATATATATATATATATATATATATATATATATATATATATATATATAAGTTTTTAACTCTCCATGACACCTTTTATTTTCCAAAGTGCTTTTCATTTTTGAGAGCATATATATATATAAAGTCTCTAGAAGACACACACACCTTAACATTTCAAATCATAAATCACTATACTACTTTGACCTTAACCTCCTCACATTAGTGCCCTATCAATTCTCAACAATTTTGTGTTTTACACCAAAAAAAAATAATGGATCTTAAACCCCCCACCACCATCATCAACACCGTCGCTACCGTGGATAGCCCCGGCAGCGACGGTGAAACCCCCATTCATTCCCAACTAATCAAACCTTTTTCATCTTTTCCAAACGGAAAACACCACCACCACCATCATCATCAACCACTATCTATGTCAATGTCAGTGTCATACAAAGAATGTCTCAAAAACCATGCAGCAACAATCGGTAGTCATGCTTTAGATGGCTGCGGTGAGTTCATGCAATCACCAACTCAAACACAATCACAAAACCCTAGTTCTTTAACATGTGCGGCATGTGGTTGCCACCGTAACTTCCACCGCCGTGAACCCACCACGAAGCTACCACACTTCATTGAATTCCACCACCCATCTTCGCCACACATGGTGGCTACACCGGGGACACCGGTGGCGATCAAGATTGAAAACCCTAATGGGAGAAAAAGATTCCGTACAAAATTTAGCCAAGAACAAAAGGAAAAGATGTCAAATTTTGCTGAGAAAGTAGGGTGGAAAATGCAAAGATGTGATGATAAAATGGTGTTTGATTTTTGTAATGAGATTGGAATAAGAAGAGGGATATTTAAAGTATGGATGCATAATAATAAAAACACATTTGGGAAGAAAGATAAAGAGATGAGTTCTCCGACCACCACTACCGCCGTCAAGGTCACCGGAGACGACGTCACCACCACCACCATGGGTGTTGTTGCTTGCAACATAAGTAATGGTAGAGTTGTTAATGTTAACAGTAATAGTAGTGATCATCAAGGAAATGGTTGCGGTGGTGATGGTGATGGTGTTCATCTTCAAGCTTCTACTAATGGATCTTCTTCATCATGTTGAATTTTGTGTTGATATCATTGTTATGTATTAACAACCCTAATTAAGATTTTTAGAGTAATTTGAATAAAAACTAAAATTTAATCAACTTATGAGTTATGATTTAAGACTTATGATTATTTTTTAACTCTATTTTTTTTTCTTTTCTTAAATATAATGTTTTGTTTCTTTGTAACTTTTGAAGGATGATTGTAATTGCATTGAGTTGACATTGGATCCTTTGTTGGTAATTAACATTCCATTCCATTGTGTATAACTTGGATTAACTTTGCTAAAGGTAAACTAATTTTTTGTTAGAATCTTTATCAATATATTAACATGGTGATAATTTGAAACTATATAAACTGTCAAAAATTATATGGGGTCTAAGATTCGATTCTTCCTCATTGCATTAATGTTAACAATATTATCGACTTAAAAGGAGTCATTTATCAAATGAAAGGTTACAAATCTTCGAAAGGATATTTTAGTTATTTCTCAATTTTTTAACCGGTAGATGAAGTTAATGTTAGACCAACTCAAAATGAATAAATATTAGTTTCGAATTCAAATAGGGACCCCTCTCGACCAGCTTCTCCCACGACTAACATAGATGATGTTTATAAATACCAAGGTTACAGATAACGTAAGGCGTGGCGTGGCGGCATTAATAAGCCTCAAGCTTTGCAAGAAAAAGCGAGACATGACGTTTTCCAAATCGTGACAAGGCGGCAAATTTTTTTAATATATTTTATAATTTTATATATATTTTTACTATTATTAAGTTATATAAATATCAATAAATTATCAAAAAGTCTGTTTTAACATTTAAGTATATATATATTATAAGATTTAATCACAAATTTACAATGAAATGATTTTTATAGTCATTTTTAACTATTTTTAGTTTTTTTTTTTAAATTTTCATAACGCGTTACAAAAAACTCGCGTTAAGGCGCGCTTTGGGACGCCATGACCAAGTTTTTTTGCCGCCACGCCTAACAAAGACGCCTTGCGTGTTTTCGTAAATTCTCGTCACGCCTCAACGCCATGGCGCCGCCATGGCGCGTTATTTAGAACCTTGATAAATACACACTTTCTATTTGCTAAGAGAACAATTAGGATTCAAAAGAACAAATGCTTATACATTTTCTTATGTATCTAAACCGATTAATTGAACATTTCTTTTTTCCGACATAATAAGTTCAGCACTAAGTTTGATATTTATGTTAGTAAAGATCGTTGTTAAATTTTGTTTATATACGAATTTAATACGTTAATGTTTTAACCTTCATGGTGTAAATTAATGTCTTCTACATGCACAACACATTTATTATTTTTTGTTTATCACGTAGTATATGTCATGATCTAACTTCATTTGTAATCTCCCAAATCTTCAACCTCTTGAGTAAAATGATATTTTTCCTTTGAAATAATATGCCCTAGTTACATTATGATTTTTGGTAGATGAAGTTATAAAGAGATTAATTGACCAAGTCAAAACTATGATCAATACCAAAATGTAGTGAATTAACTAATTTAGGTTTTTATTCATTAATGTAGTCTTTGGTCCCTTTTTTTGCAGTGAAGTTATGTGCATGGCAGGGTAGCACACACATGACTTGCTAACAAATTAATTGTGGTGGTTGGCATTTACACCTTTTGAATTTTGATTGAAGCAACTCCACAACCCTAATGATCTATTCTAATTGTCCTCCTCCTAATCATTGCATTTAGTTATCTATTTCAAAATTGTTATGACATATATACTTACATATCTAATATCTAATAGACTTTACTTACAACTAAAATCATGCTTTATTAATTAGTCACAATAGCCATTTTGGACATTTAGGTCATATCTCTTGTTGACTTAAATTATTTATGCTAGCTCATGGGTGTTTTTTTTTAATCTAAGCAACACCCTACTAAAATAACAACTTTGCCTTTGTTTCCATGTTGGTGCATGTTAGTTAGGTTACACACTTACATTTGTTTTTAGGCTAAAGTCTTAAGGGTAGTTTGGGTATTTCACATTCATAACTTTTGAATTTGGATTTGAAGCAACCCCCCAACACTATTATATCCTAATCCTCCTCCAAATCATTGGTTTTCTCTAATTTGAAACTTTAGTGGGTCGGGGGTCTTTTTTATATGGTAAACACACAAGTGAAATACCAATTTAGCCCTTGTTAGTGAGTGTGCTTGAAGGGTCCTTGGCTCTTATTCACTTGCTTCAAAGTCAAATTCCTAGGGGTAGTGTAGGTAATCCAAATTTATAGCTTTTTGCTTGAAGCAAACCTCTCAACCCTAATATATTCTAATCCTCCTCTAAGTCTTGTTTATCTTTTAAGTTTAACTCTTTTGGTCATTGGTCAATCTTTATCTTAATAACTTCAAAGTCAATTACCAATTTACCCTCTATGTAGTGTGTATGTTGGGAGTAGGGTGGGGGTGGGGTGTACACTTGTTTCTTCTTGTTTAAGACTTAATTGGTTTATGGGCTTCAATGGTAATTAAGGTATTTCATTGGGAAGAGATATAATATTGCAATAGTGAATATTAAAAGGTGTATTATAATATAATCTGAACTTTAAAGGCAAGTAGAATCAGTACTTGTGGTCTTCTCCTTTAGGCTAATTTTAATTTTAATATTAGCTTTGAAAATTGTAATCTTTGACACCTTTCCTTATTGGCTTGGATATTGTTGGAGGCAACTTTTGTTTCTCTTAATTAATTATTTATTTCCTTAAACAGTAATTACATAAATTTCAGTATCAAAAGTATTGAACATGTGAATTACTGTACAATTAAGATATCACGATTATTCTTAATTTATATAATATGATTTAGCCAATTTAATAATAATTCATCATTATTGTCTATCTATTATAATTGTTTTCTATGTGTAACCCTTACTAGGGACACAAGTCTTTTGCGTAAAGAAGTCTCATATTTGAACGTGGTATGATCATCATATATATTCGTATGGAAGGTGAATCGAGTTTTTGTTAACATATAAGCGGTATATATACAACTTTCTTTTGAGTTCCAAACAAGGAATTGTTGTATTCCTGTTACCTTAATTTTTTTAGGGTGTGCATAGATATGTTTGTTTCGGTTATATTCCAAAACTACCATCATAACTAAATTTCGGTTAATTGAAAATCATAATTGTTCGGTTATAAATAAATCAACTTTGGTTAATCGGTTACCAAATATATCTTGGCATCGATTCTTAAAATATTCAAATGGTAAATGATGGAGAACCACCACAAGTCCACAACCAATCAAATTTAAACGAAATGTAAGAAATCTATTATTATTTCTAAAAATATGCAAACATTTAAGATATATATATCGTTGTGTTCTTAAGTTTTATTTTTAAGTTAAAGGAATGTAAAGGAAAATAAATAAATAGATTATCGTGTTCTCAAGTTTTTTTTAGGAAGGAAAGTAAAATAAAGAAAATGATTTGAAGGTAAAGTTTAAACATTTTAGACTCGAGAACAGAACGATAATATTTATTATAGGTTAGTCTCATTAGAAACTCCCATGGGATTTTTTAAAAGGTACATTTGGTTAGAATTTTCAGAACTTTCGATTAATATGGTTTGGTCTTTTATAATCAAATAGAAATATACGCTTAAATGAACTGCATAACCGAGCCTTCATTTAGTTATTGGATCGGTTATTTAGACTTAGCTAAATCGGTTAATGCAATTATTGTTCGATTGATTATTTTTGTTCAACCTAGTTTCTTTAATATGCATGAGAACACAAATAAACAAGTTAATTAAACTGAAATCCTTTATTTATTCCCTCGCCTTTCTTTCCTGTTACTTTCATTTTAAACTCGAGAATGCAAAGTGTGACTTTGTTGAAACATCCGTAGTCCATACACAAAAGATAAGCTTAAGTCTATCGATAAATAAATTATATTCGATTATATCTTGAACATGGTGATTAGTTTTATTTTGTGCTAAAGTAGTGTGTTATGATCAATCACTTTCTATATTTCCACGTTGATTGTGACAACTCAATATGAGAGGATTAGGAGATATAACAAGACAAATGATTAACGTTCAAATAACTTTATTTAATGTAAAAGTAATGCTATATTATTGTAAAAGACAAGTGTTTTAGAAATTTAATAAACATCATGTAGCACTCTCGCATAGACAATTATACATTCCGCGATATTGTCAAAGCGTGTTCGAAAGTTTAATTATGAAAAATATAACACGACTCTTACTACGAACAAACTTAATATTTCTTCATGACAACACACTTTAAAATACACATGAACAATATAAAACAAGATATAGTTGAATGTTTGAAAAAGTATTAAATTATAAGTTCGAAATCAAGAGTAGTATCTCATTTTATATGGATGAATGAATACATTATGTTTTAATTTTCAAATATTATTTTTCTTTCTCCGGCTAGTGTCACTTTGAATTTGAATTAAACTTTCACTTAAATAAGATGTATTTACCAAGTTCTAAAATAAGCTGTAATTAACAAGTTCGATTCTCAACAATTGCATTTCTGTTGAAGACATATATTAGCTCCAAAAAAATAATCAACTATTTAAATTGTATGTATTTTAAAAACTTCTAAACAAATGATTTAACGTATATTCCGATACATCATAATACAACACAATAGCTAAAAACTACATATACATACATCTTACATACAAAAACAATAGCTAAAAGATACACATGGTAATATATCTATCTAAATTCGATAGATTTTTTTGATTTCGTATATAAGTTTAATATATATATTCAGGCAATTTGTTGGGGTTGGTCCGATCTTATCAATTATCATTGGTTTGATCTCGTTTCCGACGGTTACATATTCGTTAGATAATCTTTGATCTATTTCCGCTAGGTTAGAGATACAACGTTGACTATAAGATCCGAACAAGAAAATCGCAGCAGCAATTCGGCACCCACACACAAACTTGCAAAAACCTTAACCGAATGCAGAAACCCTAGCTGGGTATATATAGGCCCAGCTATCCATTCGTACGAATGAGAATTCATTCGTACGAATGAGTTTCTGTTCGTGCGAACCACATCTGGTTCGTACGAATCAATCTCCATTCGCACGGATATCATCCTTATCCGTGCGAATCAGTTTGAATATCATTTAAAACATCATAAAACACATATTCGATTAATCCAAAACAACAATTAATCAAACATTCGATATCGATATTCAACTACACAATATAAAGACTGATGTACGACGTTAAAGTACATACGAATCTAGTAACTACATAAATGCACCTACATAAAAAGATTATAATGAAGTGTTCGCTCCGGTTGCGAGATTAGAGGCGATTCGGATTTTTCTGGCCTTTGCATCCTATAAGAAGTTTACTGTGTATCAGATGGATGTAAAGAGCGCTTTTCTTTACGGGAATATTCGAGAGATAGTGTACGTTAATCAACCACCAGGCTTTGTAGACCCCTTACATCCAGATAAAGTGTACATACTCGATAAAGCACTTTATGGTCTGCATCAAGCACCGCGCGCCTGGTATGAGACACTAGCTAATCATCTGACCGACAACGGTTTTCGTCGAGGTGTCATAGACTGTACGCTGTTTATCAAGGAGAGAGGTGAAGATATTCTGTTGGTGCAAGTATATGTGGACGACATTATTTTTGGTTCTACAAATCCAGAATTATGTAAAGAGTTTGAAACGGTGATGACAAGCAAGTTCGAAATGAGTTCGATGGGTCCGATTAAATTCTTTTTGGGGCTACAAGTTGATCAAACGGCAGAGGGTATTTTTATTCATCAGACAAAGTATGTCAACGACATTTTGAAACGGTTTGAAATGTCAGAAACAAAGTCAGCCTCTACTCCCCTATCGGTGAATCACGGGATATCACCAGACTCTACGGGGGAGAAAATTGATCAGTCTCTTTATCGCTCAATGATCGGTTCTCTTATGTATCTCACTGCCTCTCGTCCAGATATCATGTTTCCAGTGTGCTTGTGTTCCCGATACCAAGCAGCACCGACAGTTGTTCATCTTCAATCAGTGAAGCGGATTATGCAATACTTGAAGGGTACTCCAGATTTAGGTCTTTGGTATCCTCATGACGACAATTTTGAGCTATCTGCTTTCAGTGATTCAGACTATGGGGTTGCAAAAAGGATGCTAAGTCAACATCAGGAGGATGCCAGTTTCTCGGAACGCGTCTGGTAACCTGGCAGTGCAAGAAACAGACCGCTGTTGCATTGTCCACTTGTGAAGCTGAATACGTAGCTGCTGCTAGCTGTTGTTCTCAGGTTATCTGGATTCAGCAACAACTGCGTGACTACGGTTTGTCTATCTCTACTACTCCTATTTATGTTGATAATTCTGCTGCCATAGCTGTCACTAAGAATCCCGTACACCATCCTAAAACCAAACACATAGGCGTAAAATATCATTTTATACGTGATTGTTTTGAAAAACATCTGATTGACGTAATTTATATCGAAACGATGTTCCAAAAAGCTGATATTTTTACAAAAGCATTCGATAAGTCTAGGTTTGGGTTTTTACTGCTAGAAAATGGTGTGGTTAAGAAAAGCGATGTAATCGCCGAGGAAGAAAAGTCGGACAAGTAACCGTACCCGTTTTTGTATACTACGTTAATTTTTAGTTCTTTTAATTTTAGTTTCGTTTTCTTTTTTTACTTTTATAAAATTCAAAAATACAAAAAGATTTTTATTTTTAGCATTTTAGGGGGAGAAATAGTTAGTTAAGTTAAAAAAAAAAAAAAAAAAAAAAAAAAAAAAAAAAACTGGATGCATTTATGTCGTCAGTCTTCAAAAATTATCTGCTGCTTCCCAAAACACTTCCTTGATCTGCCCTCTTATGCATGAATCTTGTGAATAAAGCATACACGTACAACCTTGTTGAAACGCGACGCTTGATCCATATCTTTGACATCGCAGAATATAGGTTGCAGATACAAAGAGTAGATATCATCATCTGTTAGATTTCTAATCCACATCGGATCAAAAATACGCACAGCTTCCCAAACTCCTTTGTGCTCTAACACGATGACAGCTTCAGTGGTTCTATAATCATAGTACCACCACTTGAAGCTTCTCCAAAATCCGGTCTTCATTTCTCGAAGCGGAATCTTTTCGATCACCTTTGGCGCTTGATACTTGACTCGCTTCACAGATTTTCCTGTACTCCGATCTTTGGAGTAAGTAATCTTAGGATATTGCGGCCTTAGGTATTCCCACTTATTCCTGAACTCAAATCTCAAGCGTTTTTCCAACCATTTTGCTCGATCATCCTGTTCACTGTAGAGTAGTTTAAGACGTGCCAGCTGCATCATGTCAAAATAAGGCAACGTCTTTAAGTCGTGAACTCGCTTGAAGTAATCGATTCCTCTTTCTCGCTTCACCGCATATACATTCAGATCCTCCAAGTATGCCCAGCTTATTATTGGACCTTCAGTCTTTGCCCCATTCAAGGAATAGCACTTCGTATAAGCCGGTTCAGGAACTTGACGAGGTGGGCGTAAACACTCTTTCATAGCTTGAATCCATTCAGCCCGTTTTGCATCTACCTCTGCTGGGTTTGATGTCGCTTGACTGGCTGCTGTATGTTTGTTTAACTTCTGAGCAAGATCTTCATCATTTAAGTCAAAAACGTCATCGTCTCGGAGATCATTTGACTGATAGATAGGTTCGGTTGAATCAACGTTTTGCTCGAACTCTATCTCTTCATCATCAGCATCAGAAGTAGGAGGATTAACTTCAGAAACAGATGCAGACTCCTCAGACAAAATATCTTCAGGATTCATTGCAATCAAATCTGCAATTTGTTCTTTAGATAAGCTATGCATAATCTCTCCTTCTTCTAGATCATGATCAATGCTGAATTGAATTACCCCCTGCATGTCCAAAATGTGAGTTAAATTGGACTTTTGAAACGAGATAGGAGTAATATCGTACTGGGATTCATTCTGTGGATCTTTACCAGCTCCCCCAGACTCCATGCGTTCGCTTTCTGCACCAACCGGTTCAGCAGATTCATCGGCCGGTGCTTTGATTCGATAAATTCCATCCTCATCAGCTTCCATCGATTCTTGTATGGCTTTTGAGGCTTCCTCCAGATATTCGATCTTTTCTTGAAACAACTCCAGCTGCTTGTTCTGATTTTCAATCAACTTGTTTTGTTTATCAATCCTCCGCAGCATTTCAGCTTTCTCAGCTTCCCTCTCAACTTCTCTTTGCTTCATTTTCTCAATCATATTCTTCATCTCTTCGTCCTGTTTCCTCTGATTCATCATAACCTCCAATAGCAAAGCGTTTACAGTCGCGAGTTGAGCAGACTCAGTTGTTGACCCTGACGATGATCCACCAGCAGTTGGTGTTACCGTTGTGGCAGGTGTCATGATCGGTATGCTTTGCTGTGGCTGAGAGGTCACAGGAGGAGGAATAGGAATAGTTGTGCTGGCAGAAAGTTCACTTTGTTTCACCAGCTTGAGACGCTTAGAGATTCTCCCTTGAACAAGATCCGCCAGTGATGTTTTTGCTCTCCGTTTCGGTACCGAGGGAGTTGCCTCGGCACTTACAACTGTATCATCTTCATCTACTAACTCGAACTGAGCAGATGACGCACCAGTATTTGGAGAGTTAGCAGATATCACTTCCTCGTCTGAATCAGCTTGAATAGGAATCTCGATATTCTCTTGATCTGAATCACTGTCGTCGTTTCTCCATTTCCTTTTCTTCGGACAAACGTAATCAGGATTCGAGAGATGTCCAATCAGCTTTCTCTCCGGAGGTGTTGTCTTGCTCTTGTACACCAGCATGCGTCCCATAGTGCTGTCATTCATAACATCTAGCTTGACTTTATCGTCTTCAGTCTTCTGCAAGCCAGGAATCTTAGCATCAATAATCATTTGCACAAATCTCGCATACATTAGATACTTATGCTTCATCTTGACTTCCAAGTTCTCTATCATAAACTGCAGGACCATCGCCGAGTAATTGAATGGAGCATTCAGTGCTAGTGCGACAAATGCACTTTGAAGAATTTCTCGCATCTGGTCATGTCCTGCCTTTCTGGGACCCAGGCAATGCTGTATAACATGACAAAGATACTTGTATTGCACACTAAAGCCGGACTTAGTTATCACCCCCCTCTTGATATCACCATCGTAGTGCATTCTCAGCAATGCCCCTCTGACCTTGTACACATCAAGATTTGTTGGCATTTTTGCTTCATCCTCGAATCCAACAACTTCTCGGATGACTTGCTCGTCAACCATGATGTCATGCCCGAGCACCTTACTCTTTATTTGAACTTTCATGTCTTGACGGATCACCTCAGCATGGTTCCAGAAATCAGTAATATGGGTCAAGTAAGGTGTTTGGTCTGTAGAGATCGCCTTGTAGATCCTAGAACGTTTCAAGAAACGAATGATTCCGACAAACTTTGCAGAATGTGGTTTCGTCTCGTCTAGATAAGCGCACATGTTGTTTTTCGTGCCGATTATAAGACCAGTACCTTGAGATGACGAAGATTCAGCCATTTTCCTGTAAACAGAATAAACCACGTAGATCGCGAAACAGTTAGAATAAAATTCAAACTTTTAAGATTTTCTGTTCAGGCCATTCGTACGAATGAACATTTCCATTCGCACGAATCATCATGGATCCGTGCGAATGAGTTAGTTAAAACATACGGATTGGATTTCGTTCGTTCGTACGAATGACATAGTCATTCGCACGAATGGAGATACTATTCGCACGAATGAGGTTTCATTCGTGCGAATGAAGTTCATCGAAACAGTTTGAATTCCAGAAAATCTAGATTTTCAAAATCATTGTTTTAGATCACAAAACCTACATCATTACATTCGCAATACCCCGATTAACAAAATCCCTAACCCAATTACCCATTACAAACACGAATAAAAGTCCAATTGATTAGGTTATAATCGGTTTTAAAACATTAAAGATTAAACCCTTAAACGAACGTTATACCTTTCGTGGTATAGATGGTTCAATTCGCAATCAAAAGTTACGCAAGAAAATCAGAATCAAAAACCTCTTTCAACACTTTTAAATTTTTTTTAAAAATTTGACTCGTTCGGATGAATGTGTATATTGTGATGAACAGGTTAAACGAATATGAGTCATATATATACCCACTTTTCATTCGCATGAATTCGAACGAATGAGGTATGGTTCGTACGAACGGGCTCTTGGTTCGCTCGACTCGCCAACAGACATATAATATCTAAATCACCTTTGGTTCGTACGAATGAGTTGTTGGTTCGTACGAATTCGCTTTTGGTTCGCACGACTGATCTGTCGAAATTACAAGCTTACAACTTTTCTTTCATGTCAACACAAATAAACGTTAGTCACACATAATTCATCAATTCAGAAAGAATTAAATGTTTAGCACAATTTCAATATCCTAACCAAACACTTTATCAAAGATTATGACTTTCAAAACAAATTTCGGTTTCACATTTAGATCTCAAGTCCCGACAAGTAACCTTCTAACAAACATAAAATTAAAAAGAAAATAAAACTAAAAATTAAAATCCTTTTGTATTTTACTGTTTTGATGAATCAACGAAAATTCTAACTATCACGACTACTGAAATAACAATAAAACTGAAATTATCACATTCTTTTTGCGTTTTTCTGATGAGGGATCAGACTGATACTGAAACATAGCATTGTCATTCAAATTTTCGTTGTAACTATTAACATATCAGTTGACGATTATTGGTATATTTGTCCTCTTAAACTTAAACAAACATTCACTTGACACTTGTTCTTTCCAAAATGGTTATCTCGCTAAGATCTCCCAATATTTTGAACATAGAAAACAACACACAATTTGAATTTTTTTTTTTTTTTAACAGTCATCAAATTTATATCATAATCAGATTTGTAAGTATGTTTGTGTATTTGTCCTCTTAACTTTTCAGCCTTTTCAATTCTATTTTCACAAACATTAGACGTAATATCATACTATGGATTTCGTATGTCAGTATTACATCAACTACACATGCAATAAGGGCCAGTGATTCTTGATCGTTGAAACAAAATATCACTCAGAGAATAAGCGCTTCTTCAATCTTTATTTGGAATAGCCGAGTTATGATCTTCTTTCGACCTTATAACTCTGTTCATCCATCAAGATATTTGTGAAGTCTTTAGGTACTTCATCACCCTTTATTTGGAATAGCCGAAGTATGATCTTCTTTCGACCTTATACTTCTGTTCATCCATCAAGGTATTTGTGAAGTGGTTTCTTATCTCTTATTGCGATAGATATTATTTTTTTTTTTTTTTTTTTTTTTTTTTTTTTTTTTTTTTTATTTCAAATATATAGATCAAAACATTCAAGAATGTTATTCCACAATCACTGGAGTGGCCCTTAATTGCAACAAAATATTACTGACATACTGTATTTATTTTCTGATATTACACCCAATATTTATTATTTTCGAATCAATCCAGCGAAAAGCCACAAACACTACAAAACAAAAGCTAATTAAAATATATTAAACATTTAATTTCGACCGCTTTGTGTTGTTTTCAGTGTTCTCAATTGTTATTGATCTCCAGATATCATTTAGACAGTCTTTGAGACATATCCATAAAGATTTAAAATATATTTGATATCTGCGACAACCATTTGAAAAATGATTAATTTTCGTCAAGTTTCAGTGAGATAAGTCTACCAATATATCCTACAACCGACATGTTTAAACATTACATTCAGCATACTTTTGACAATTTACATGTTCAGTTTTAGCTCAGTATTTCCTCACTTCCCCCGTTTTTTTTTTTTTTTTTTTTTTTTTTTTTTTAACTTAACTAACTATTTCTCCCCCTAAAATGCTAAAAATAAAAATCTTTTTGTATTTTTGAATTTTATAAAAGTAAAAAAAGAAAACGAAACTAAAATTAAAAGAACTAAAAATTAACGTAGTATACAAAAACGGGTACGGTTACTTGTCCGACTTTTCTTCCTCGGCGATTACATCGCTTTTCTTAACCACACCATTTTCTAGCAGTAAAAACCCAAACCTAGACTTATCGAATGCTTTTGTAAAAATATCAGCTTTTTGGAACATCGTTTCGATATAAATTACGTCAATCAGATGTTTTTCAAAACAATCACGTATAAAATGATATTTTACGCCTATGTGTTTGGTTTTAGGATGGTGTACGGGATTCTTAGTGACAGCTATGGCAGCAGAATTATCAACATAAATAGGAGTAGTAGAGATAGACAAACCGTAGTCACGCAGTTGTTGCTGAATCCAGATAACCTGAGAACAACAGCTAGCAGCAGCTACGTATTCAGCTTCACAAGTGGACAATGCAACAGCGGTCTGTTTCTTGCACTGCCAGGTTACCAGACGCGTTCCGAGAAACTGGCATCCTCCTGATGTTGACTTAGCATCCTTTTTGCAACCCCCATAGTCTGAATCACTGAAAGCAGATAGCTCAAAATTGTCGTCATGAGGATACCAAAGACCTAAATCTGGAGTACCCTTCAAGTATTGCATAATCCGCTTCACTGATTGAAGATGAACAACTGTCGGTGCTGCTTGGTATCGGGAACACAAGCACACTGGAAACATGATATCTGGACGAGAGGCAGTGAGATACATAAGAGAACCGATCATTGAGCGATAAAGAGACTGATCAATTTTCTCCCCCGTAGAGTCTGGTGATATCCCGTGATTCACCGATAGGGGAGTAGAGGCTGACTTTGTTTCTGACATTTCAAACCGTTTCAAAATGTCGTTGACATACTTTGTCTGATGAATAAAAATACCCTCTGCCGTTTGATCAACTTGTAGCCCCAAAAAGAATTTAATCGGACCCATCGAACTCATTTCGAACTTGCTTGTCATCACCGTTTCAAACTCTTTACATAATTCTGGATTTGTAGAACCAAAAATAATGTCGTCCACATATACTTGCACCAACAGAATATCTTCACCTCTCTCCTTGATAAACAGCGTACAGTCTATGACACCTCGACGAAAACCGTTGTCGGTCAGATGATTAGCTAGTGTCTCATACCAGGCGCGCGGTGCTTGATGCAGACCATAAAGTGCTTTATCGAGTATGTACACTTTATCTGGATGTAAGGGGTCTACAAAGCCTGGTGGTTGATTAACGTACACTATCTCTCGAATATTCCCGTAAAGAAAAGCGCTCTTTACATCCATCTGATACACAGTAAACTTCTTATAGGATGCAAAGGCCAGAAAAATCCGAATCGCCTCTAATCTCGCAACCGGAGCGAACACTTCATTATAATCCAAATCAGGAATTTGTCGAAAACCCTGAACCACTAGTCTTGACTTATTTCTGACAACTACACCCTGATCATCCCTTTTGCATCGATGAACCCAGCGACAACCCAATGACTTGGCACCTTTTGGCTTAGCAACAAGCCTCCAGACACCCAGCTTCTTAAACTGTAGCAGTTCCTCTTGCATTGAATTGATCCAATTGTCATCCATAAGAGCTTCTTCAATGTTAGCTGGTTCAATCTGTGAAATAAAACAAGCATGAGCACAGTAAGTAACATCACCAGATTTAAACAAGTCAATATAAACATCGCTTTGAATCTCTCTTTTGGGTCGAGCTCCAGCTAAATATGTTTCATAATCATCAAAATTAGTCGATCTACGAGCCCTTGATGATCGCCGGAGCTGACTTGCTGGTTCTTCAACGTTTAAATTTAGAGGAACCACAACATTAGGATCCAAATTATTAACATCGGGAGCTTCAACTTCCTCTTCAATCTCTTGAACATTTTCAGGATTTCCAATCGGCTCATTTATGTTAACTGAACCATCAGAATCTGAATCATCATCATTTGTTTGACCGTCTGCAGGATTATCTTGTGGACCAGGAGGAGTAGGAACTGTTGGAGTCACTGGATCATGAGGAATAGTTTCTTCCAAATCCTCTTGATGGGAGTAGTATCTTGCAATATCTTCATCGGAGAACTCAGGAAGATTAAATGATTCAAACAGTGAATCGTAATCAAACATCCATGGATATCCTTTCGAAGGAATCGGTTTAGAATGCTTCTGAACATCCACCTCATACCATTCTTCAACAGCTTTAGTAGTTGTATTCCAAACTCTCTTGTTAGGAGTGCTGTATCCCAGAAATATTCCTTCCAATGCCTTTTCATCAAACTTTCCTTCTGATTTACGCTTAAGCATAGTACACGGAGCTCCAAAAGGTTCCAAATACTGTAGATTAGGCTTTCTTTTCTGCAACAACTCATAACACGTTTTCCCATGACGTTTCACTACTAGCAAAGTGTAGCAAGCATTAGCTACTGCTTCATTCCAAAAACGTACTGGCAGTGTCGAATCAGCCAACATCGTTCTAGCTGCTTCAATCAACGTTCTGTTCTTTCTTTCTGCAACCCCGTTCATTTGTGGAGTATAGGCTGCACTGAATTGTTGTTGAATTCCTCGTTCCTTGCATAAATCCTCCATCCTCTGATTCTTGAATTCCGTACCGTTATCAGTTCTAAACCGTCGAACTTTTAACTTATACAGAGTCTCCAGTGAAGTAACCAGCAGCTTGATATTCTCGTACGTTTCAGATTTCTCTCGTAAAACATGACCCAAGAGAATCGAGAATAGTCATCAGTCACCACCAAACAGTATTTATCCCCAGCAACACTTGAATACTTGATAGGGCCAAACAAATCCATGTGTAGAAGCTCTAGTGGAATATCAATGGTGTGAAACTTCTTTACTTTATGAGACTTTTTGGACTGTTTTCCCTTCTTACATGAAATACACGTTTCCGGCAACTGAAAGGTTTTCGCATTAACTCCCAAAACCAAATCCTTGTGCATCAGGTGATTCATCTTTCTCAAGCTAAGGTGGCCCATCCGTTTGTGCCACAAAATTGATTCACTTTCAGTAGCTTTCGAGACAAAAGCTTGGTGTTCAGTCGAATTCACAGTAGTCTTCGACATATCGAGCACATACAAGTCTCCAACTCGTGGTGATTGCATAATAATCAGGTGCTCTGGAATCACAAATTCTTTCTTCATAATGTAGCACTGGGTTTCGTCAAAAATCACCTTAAACTTCTTGTCGCAAACTTGAGAGACGGACAACAAGTTGTTGACCAATGCTTGAACATAGTTTACTTTATCAAAACTTAATTTGTCGTTTGCGACTGATCCCTGAGCAGAAATAAAACCTCCCTTATCACCAGCAAATGAAACATAGCCACCCTTAATTGATCTAACATTAGAAAGTAACTTCATATTTCCTGTCATGTGCCTAGACGCCCCACTATCAGATAGGATCATAGACGACCTGCACAACAAATTGAAATTATTAATACCCAAAACAAACCCAAGCCTTAATAGCCTTGGGTTTGCCATCTTCACCTTGGAACTGTAAGTCAACCCATTTTCCATTGGAACCATCAGACATGTTTGAAGGTCTTTCATTCTTAGCTTTCCATGCACGTTTGACATAAACAGTTGGTGAAATTGGCCTTTTTTCAATTTGTTTAACAATAGGTTGCTGTTTGGATTTACCAGCAGGAAGCAACTCATTGTTTTGTTTAGGAGATGATGACCTATTGTTTGAGAATCGATTTCGATTTGGACTTGAAAAACGATTTCCAGTGGACATTCTGTTTTGGTCAACATTATTCCTAGGCCTTTGATTCAAATTTGGACAATTATAGTTAACATGGCCTTTCTCCCCACAATCAAAACAAGTTCTCCATTCGTTAAGATTTTGAGAACTTTGCGTCATTCTCCGATGGTGTGTATGAGGTTTGGAGAACAACGCATAAAGCCGGTATGTTGTTGAACATTTTGTGGCTTCTGGGGATTTGTTGGTGACTGTCTCCTATGGGGTGGTATGAATTTTGCCTTTTCTGATTCTTTTGACTCAGATGCGATTGTTGATTCGCCGGGTTTGACAAATTTCGGTCCTTTAAATTCAGGTCGTTTCAAAATTCTAACTTGTTTAGGTTGACTCGAAGTTTTATTTGGAGCCTGATAACCTAAGCCTGTTTTGATGTGAGGTTTGCGTCCCAAATTCATTTGATAAGGTAACTGACAACCCAAACCTGGACCCTTTTCTTCCTCATCTGAGTCAGAAACCCAATCTTCAACTACGACGGTTTCTTTCAGTTTTTCGTTCACATTGCTTTTAGTACTGACAGTAGTTGTTTGGACATTTGGTGGTTGGACACTAGGGGTCTGAACAGCTGGGTCTGGTTGTTGAAGAATGAACTCAACATCCCCTTCCTCCTTTGGAGACTTAATCAGTTTGTTAAAGATAGGTGGACAAGTTTTGTAGTCAACCCCTGGTTTCCCTTCCCCATTTTCAGGACGTTTTTCTTTCAAAATATGGTCCAAAAGATATGATGCAGATGAATAACTTCTAACTTGTTGGTTTAAAGTTTCAAAACTGATTTTAACGGAAGCATTTTCACGTTTAAGAGCATCAATATCTTTTAGATATTTTTTAATCGAGTCCTGTTTGTTTAACAAAGCAATTTCCAAATCACTTACTTGTTTTGCTAAAAGTTTGTTCTTTTCTGAAAACAGTTTTTCATTTCCCTTAACGATTTTGTTTTTACGAAGTTCATCAACAAGATTGTTATTTTCTTGACTAAGCTCATTTACTCGTTTATCTAAAACAAGACAGTTTGAACAGGAAGTTACTGTAGTTTCAGATTGTACCTTTGATGACTCAGTAGTTCCTGCCATCGTTGCGAACTCTCTTTTAGGCACTGGTGCTTCTGATTCTGTTGAAGATTCTTCAGATGATTCTTCAGATGTAACAGACTCCTCCCCGTCACTTTCTTCATTCAGATTCAAAATCTTTACGACATTTACTTCAGCATCAGATGGATTGGTTTCAATTTGAATTCCCCAATCCAAGCCTTCGTCAGATTGAAAAACTAAGGCCTTAACATCTGAATTTTCAGTACCAGTGTAAGCATTTGTGCCAGTCGTCACCAAAGCTGTATTCTTGTTTGTCTCAGGAGCGTTTCTGTTCATATTCCTGTTTTGATGATCTCTGAATGGATTCTGAACTGTTCTTGGCTGTTTTGGCTTTTCACAGTTTCTAGCAAAATGACCCTTCTGTCCACAGTTGTGACAAGTAATTGCTGACATGTCGAAGCCATACTTAGTTTCCTTGTTGGCTCCGATTGAGTTACCAGTCTTTTTCACATACTCTTTAGCCCTCCTGACGAGATTAGCGAAGCCCCACATAATGTCGATTCGTTCCATCTCATCACGATCAATCTGCTCGTAATCCTCCCCAGTTAAGTGTACATTTCCAATTTTACCCTGCAACAGTTGGTCATAAGATCCAACTAAAGCACTCAGCATAGCCATATCTTCATTTACACTCTCCACATTTCCTTTATGAAAATGCTCGACTTTCAAACTTGTAAACGCTGATTCTGAACTTGCTTGAGCTTGAGACTTCTGAACCGGAGTACTTTGACTTGAATTTGAGTGTGAACATCCCAAATGTCCTGTTTGATTTGAAGCGTTTGCAGAGAACGCTGTCTTCAGAGGAGCATGAGTAGGAGTGGCTGAAGGTGGATCAGCATAATACAATGAGGGATCTTGAGTGTGTCCCTTTCTTTGAGCTCGAAACTTGTCATCCTGCTCCTTCTCTCTTAGCTTAGTAAAAAGATCATTCAAAGTTGTGCGAGCAAGATAGCCACTTTCCTTTAGCATTTCAATATACCCATTCCAGCTGTCTGGCAAAGCATCCGCAAAACATTCTACTCTTTCAGCACCAGTTGTCTCTACCGAATATCCATTCATTTCACTAATCAGATGCTGAAAACGTATGATAAGGTTGAATAGGGACTCTCCATGTAAGCAAGTGAAATTGTCGAATTCCTTTTTCAGTGCTCTTCCCTTCATAGATTTCAACTTGTTGTTTCCTTCACAGTCTAACTCAAAGGCATCCCATAACTGCTTCGATAACTTGTATGTCCTGTATTGATGAAACACAGATCTAGGAATAGCTTGACACAAATAAGAATAGGCCTTTTTCTCTATATCATAAAGCTTCCTTTGTTCCTCTGTATATCTATGAACGGCAATAGGGTCTCCATTTTCCAATACTGGTGCGTTATATCCATTTTGAATCATGTCCCACATTTTTGAATCCACTCCTTGGATGTGAATTTCGAATCGAGGTTTCCAGTGTGGATAATCTTCCATAGTGATGAGTTTTGGGACTTTGTTAATGCTTCCAGTTTCAGCGTCATTGATTAGTATTTCAGACATCTTAGTATTAGAACTTGCCATTGCGTATTCCATCTAAAATTTTAAAATTTGATTCTGTTTCAGGTTCGTGCGAATGAACTACTGCTACGTACGAATGAAAGACTTGATACGTACGAATGAAGGTGATTCGTACGAATGAAACAAGAAACCTAAGCTCTATACGAATGAGTGATTCGTACGGATGAACTGACTGATTCGTACGACTGAAATTCCTATTCGTACGAATGACTTGAATTTTAGATTTGAGACTAAACTTTGATTCGCACGGACGAATTCCTATTCGTGCGAATGGAGACCTCTATTCGTACGGATGAGACCTGTCAAGAACTTGGTTCGTATGCGCCGTGAAATTTTAGGGTTTTGCTAAAAACTCGATCTACAGGTCGATTTTCTAAACCAAAACGATTTCTATTTGCCCAGATCTTAATCTTAATGACTCAGAAACGTTCTAAGACAACAAAAACAGTGTTTTTAACGTAAAATTCCAAATTCTAAGAAACAATCAAAACGAAAAATCTTAAGAATCGCTAGAAGAACGTTGATTTCTACAACCAACGCTCTGATACCACTTTGTTGGGGTTGTTCGGATCTTATAGTCAACGTTGTATCTCTAACCTAGCGGAAATAGATCAAAGATTATCTAACGAATATGTAACCGTCGGAAACGAGATCAAACCAATGATAATTGATAAGATCGGACCTAAGGAAGACTATTCGGATGATTGTTTAGACTTTACTAAACTATTTGGAACACAAAGAAAATCGCAGCAGCAATTCGGCACCCACACACAAACTTGCAAAAACCTTAACCGAATGCAGAAACCCTAGCTGGGTATATATAGGCCCAGCTATCCATTCGTACGAATGAGAATTCATTCGTACGAATGAGTTTCTGTTCGTGCGAACCACATCTGGTTCGTACGAATCAATCTCCATTCGCACGGATATCATCCTTATCCGTGCGAATCAGTTTGAATATCATTTAAAACATCATAAAACACATATTCGATTAATCCAAAACAACAATTAATCAAACATTCGATATCGATATTCAACTACACAATATAAAGACTGATGTACGACGTTAAAGTACATACGAATCTAGTAACTACATAAATGCACCTACACAATTAACAAACAGTAAAGAAATATCATGAAAATTAAAATGTAGATGAAGAATTAATATTGAAAGTGGCATTGAATGGAAGTGACGATGATTTTGTTGTTATACCAATGAGGGTGTTCCTATTCATCTGAGCACGTTTCTTGGATTTTAGGCCACTTTTTTAGTGCACAATGCCACCAATCTAATCATAGTACAGACAATCAATTAGTGGATTCTTCACCGGCTTTAACTGATTCTTGCAATCAAAATATCGATCATAAAACATTAATTAGATTCGTTTAGAACAGTATTTTATCAAAAACAAAGTTTTTCTTTTATATTGAAAAATAAACATGCACATATTTTCCTTTCAGAATTTGGATATGGATTTGATATTTTGTTGGTATGAAACCTAATATCGTGTTTGATCATTTTCTTAATAAAATATTTTGTCGTTTTATCTTAGATTATGGAAATTTTAATTGGAATATTATCATATTGTAATCAAGCTTATTATTTGGATAATATTGTATCGGGTCAAGCTCGAATGGGTTAGTTTGGAATTATGGAACTTCAAGTAAATGGCTGATGTGAAGACTTGAAGGACTGAAGATGGACAGAGGCTGAAACGGAAGGGCTAAAAGAAAACCCGCCCATTCTAACGAATACATTAAAAAAAAAAGTCTACATATATGCAAGGGTCAACCAAAAGTCTACATCGATCAATGATCTAGCGTCTCTTTTTTCTTCTAAGTTCGTCGGTCACCATGCTCGACTAGTATCTCCATGATTTGGGTGAATCATGTAACTAGCATCACATTGATGCTAGTGCTTTGTTTGAATCGTTTGATTCATGTGTCATAATACTCAATCATGTATATTGTAAACTTTTGGTTACGATTACCAATTTGGCTAAAAGTATTTTCAATACTATTTATGTTCTTTTTCAATATGGATGTGTTCTTGATTGAATTTATAAAACTTTACAAATCTAAGCTCCCACCAAAATTTCAAGCAATAGAGATAAATTAGGTCTTTAAAGATGAAAATACTTGAAGTTAGTAAATTCAAAGTTTTAGGAGAAAAAATATACCCCTTGTGGCTATCCGTGACGACTCCAAACCTAAGATTAGTGTGCTCACAAGACGGATCGGATACCTAGATTAACAAAAAAATAAAATAAATAAATAAATAATATTCAAGCAAGCTATAAACCAAAGCATATATACAGTAGACGCGAACAATTTTTTTGTATGTTTCATAAGACCAAAATTCTCAAGAAAATGGCAATTATCGCTTGAAAGCGGTTGACAAGAAAGTGTGTTACTTTTTGAATAACTGGTAGGGAAACTTGTTGATTATAACAAGAAAAACGTTGTTGATTTTTATCACGATCCATGCATATCGTTTATGGGTTGTGCACAAATGCACCTCTATAAACATGGTATGATACGTCCGAGTCAGACTCTTCCTCCCGAAATAATACCTCTTCTTGTTTTCCGTTTAATTATATCATTAACTGAACTGAGCGTAGCTATATCATATCATTATTGAACATCTTTTCAGCTTGATCACTTTATAAAATACATATCGTTAGTTTTTGATGTTTTATGATAATAATGGCATATGGCTGTTGGGCTAGTGGGCTTTGGGCTTATATCCCGGTGTTTTACCATTATGTTTCTGGCCTTTAAACTAAAAGTTGTTCATATTTTTTCAACATTTTTTTGACACTGGCCATTATTTTTGGTTTATTAGTTAGTTAAGACATGCATGAAAAAAATTGTACTTTAGTTAACCAAAAGAGAAAAGAATTCTAGTCTTCATTGCTTATAGAAAATTCTCCTCAAGAAGGTGGGAAAAAGACTGTTGATAGACTCAAATTAATCAAGACTAAGCCCAAATCATCTCCTCCACCTTTGCGTGAAGCTAAAGACGCTGAAGAGATTGATAGATCAGCGTTCATGTTGGGAAAGACTGGACACGTCCCTTCAAGAACATCATGGGGGTAAATTTTATTCTTAATAGTTACAGAAACCATAAATACCACAACTTAAATTAAAAATGAACTAACATGCCCCAACGTTAAAGGTGCGTGGTGAAAACTCCACAACACACAAAGGAGCACATAATTACATAAGATAATTGAAACGACAATATCAAACATATGATGCTAAGAAGAGGCTACAAATAATCGATGGTTGATATAAACCTAATTAAAAAGTAGACTGTTATGCAATATCGTAGTAACAAAAGATAGGAGAAGTTAATATGATGTCTTGCCGCTTGTCACTACAAAAATAATTCAGCATCCCCCTTTCAACTAACCCTTCTTTCTAGGTTGCAGCGAGGAGATGTTGATATCAGTTTCCACGCTTAGTGGGTGCTACCCAGACGAGACTGTCAATATACCGAACAACTTTGGTACTGGCAAAGAGGGCAGAACAAGCCTTAATATCAATGGATTTGACCTTAGCTGCATTTGGATCGTACAAAGCTAGATAATTGTTATGGTCTTCAAAAAGGAAGACATTGTTTAATATGAATCCGAATGGTCTTAAAATATCAAATTGACGTGGAAATATAAGGTGTTTCACCCATGATTCAGCCACCCCATACTCGATCATCATCCAAACCTCGTACTCCAAATCTATGCTGCATGACATAACACAAAGCATTCCACACATATAACACAAAAAAAATGAGACGTATTTGTTATAATCTTGTATAGAATGTGGAAGAGATATCTCATTGAAAGTCTCCGAACCCAAATCAAATGCAACTATTGTTTTTAGCTGCTTCTTCTTACCAAGACCACCAAGCCAATGAACGTACCCGTTGTGTCCATCTTCACAAATTTCAGATTGATCATAAATCCTTGTAACATGTGATGGAAATATTTGAGTGATTAATCCCCAAGAACCCTTTCTCATACTGTATACTTGGACTTGCAAAGACTTTTTAAAGGAATAAATGCGACCATGATATCTGTTGCCGATTACTACCTCCATAGAACAAAGCTTAACAACTTTGTAATCATCAGTTTTTGGATCATAACCAAACCGATGAAAGACACTAAAACCACGGTAGCTTATAGTAGATGGTGGGAGGTGTAATAAGGCGGAGAGGGAAGGGTTCCAAATGTGAATCAAATAATTTTGAGTTCGCGTGTCACTAGAAAAGCATATTAAGCCTTTAACTGAACCAATAACATTACAACGGGTTTTTTCAGAAGGTGTGTTACCAGGGAGTCTGATGAAAGTTGAAGACCGATTGGGGAGTGTTTTTATCGATTTATTGTTGAAATAAAATGGACCATGAAAGATCATGTGAGTTTCATCATTGTTGTTGTTTGTTGATCGATCAAGATGAGATTTAATAAAAGAAGGATTACACAAAAGAGCATTCATGGGTTTAGAGAGACATCTCAGTTGAGCAACATGTTTCGCCTCTAAACGAATAAATATGTTGCGTAAAATATCATCAGGGACGTTCTCCATCGATCAACTCTCTCTGTAAATAATAATACCATATACATTAAGATTGAATACTGATTTTCAAAATTATCAACACATAAATAATTCAAAAACCTATTTAAACTTGAATTTCATAAACAAGTACTAATTAATTAATCCAAACAAACAAAAAATCGAAAATAATTAGCCAGGAACCCTCTAATTTATATACAAGTACTAACCTCTAATTTCTTCCACGGATGATATTCTGCCTTTTAACATCGAATACATATATTGTTATTTATAACACCAGTTTATTTACTTTTATCAATAATAATAATAATAATAATAATAATAATAATAATAATAATATAATAATAATAATAATAATAATAATAATAATATAATATAATATAATAATAAAGGAGTATATCTCGGACTCACCTCTAAATTTTTGTAACTTTTTGTGTTTTTTTATATAAATAATAATAATAATAATAATAATAATAATATTAATAATAATAATAATAATCTCCAACAGGTAAACGCCCATACTCTATTTCCTGTTTTAACAATCACACGGAATTTTGAACCAAAATTAATAAAACGTAATTGCCACCCAAATAGATGAAAGATTACTTTAGACTATTTTAAAGACGCTTACATTCAGAATGGGTTTGGTATGCATGTCATATCAATTCCCGTTCTCTGGAACATCTTGAAAGAATTGCAAAATCACACATTATAATAACCATAAAAACATATGAGTTTTTTAGGAAAACAAAATACTGTAATTACGAATGATTATGTTGCTGACCTCCTCTACATGCCATTCGTAAACAAATTGAATGCGAATGAAGGTCCTAGAGCTACAGAGTTGAATTGCAGACAAGGACTGATTAAAGACAAATAGAATTATTTAAAAACATAGTTAAATAAACAAAATGTTTTGCATCACCTCTCAATTGTTCAACCGTTGACTGGAACAAAGCGGAATTTTTGGATGAAGCGGATGAACCACAGAACCAGGCATGTTAGGATGCTCCTGCTAAAGAAGTGTTATAACTTTAGTAACGTAATTTACAGTACTATGTTACGAACCGCCTAATTCCACCCAAAATCAAAACCTTTCCGACTATAAGTTTCTAGAATTCTCGTGAAAACACTTACAAGATCAAGGATAATGATGGATTAATCTAGAAATCTCTGGACTAAATATCTATTAGATTAGTGTAGACTTACTTAGACTAGTAATTATCTATAAGTTTCACTAAGTATCTAGTATAGACTAATTATCCGAATCATTCTAATAGTTTCCTTAATAGCCTGGAAATAGGCTTAAGATCCTCCTTTGTATTCACTTTGAATCAAATATCAATAACATAAATCGTTTACAGATTCAAAGTCATTCTTTAAAGTGTGTAGATAATCAATTTGGCTTACTTAGATCTTTAATATCCGAGGATCCAAGCGCCACACGAGGAAAGAAAACTAAACCCGTGACCATTTGGTATTATAGCATGTTAACCTGGCGCATATTTTGGCGTGTTCATGACCTTTTCTCCAACTATGTCAAAGTGTATGTTGTGCAATGGCGGTGAGAGCGGGTATATAAGACACATAAGAGTAAAGTAATAATGAGTAAGACTTCTACAAGTACAAGAAAATGATGTGCTGGCAAATACATCCTTGCAAGTACTGATAAATAATATGTTGGAAAGTGAAACCTTTGCAATTACCACATACGATGGTAGAAGAATCCATTGTGATTACTATTATTATGACAAAAGTGGAAAATTTCTTTATTTGAATACCAAAGATCTATTAAATAAATTGTTCAAAAATTTAATCATAAGTGGCTTTTATTTTTCAAATTAGCCAAAAATTAGAAATATCCTAAGTAGAAAATTGAAAAAGTAAATTATTAGTTTACATTAAACTAATGTAGACTAGAAAATTTAATCATTAATAACTTTTATCATGCCAATCAGTTTCTGCTTGCTGGTGATGGAGAGGTCTCGAGTTCGAGCCTCTCCAGAGGGTTTTCTCTTAGGCGAGCATGGGGGTGGCCGGTAATGGTGGCACGATGATACTCCATTACTGGCCCGTAGAAGAATTGCCGTTCAAAAAAAAAAAAAAAAAAAAAAAAATTTTATCATAACATATTAAATTTATATCTAAAAAAAATTAAATAAGTTATAAAGACGTCCACTTAGAATATTTCTGGTTAATGAAAAACTGGCAATGAAATAAAGATACTTGTTTTTACATCCAATTATAGTTTCTAGTAAACACATAAAATATTTGGAGATCGGAAGTTATTTCCGGCGAAATGGTATTCTGTTATAAACATATACTAATAATAATTAGCATTATAGTAGTATGGGGTGATTTAAGTTTAGGAATTAGGTTTCCGAATCCGATGATGTCCGAAATTAAGGAACCTGCTGATGATAAGATTCTTAAAACAGCTGTTTTTTCTCTCGGAAGCTTCTGGAGATCTGAATCTGTGTTCGGTTGTTTGGATGGAGTTGTTAGGACAAGTGTTGGTTACACAGGTGGATCCAAATCCAATCCTGAGTACCGTAGCTTGGGTGATCATGCTGAATCCGTACAAGTATGTTAATCTTATTCGCATTGTTAATGTGTACTCCCTCCGTCCCAATATAATTGTCTAACTTTCTGTTTTTTAGTATGTCCCAAAATAATTGTCCGCTTTCGGATTCCACCGATCGGAAAGGTTTTAAATTGTAAAGATATGATTTTATTAGTTGGACAGTATAATAAATGTATTTTCTTAACAACAACATTACCCAATCTCGTTAAGGATGGGGTATGGGCATGGCTGGAGGGCTGAGTAGGCAATTGTTCCCACTACAATTTTGTTACGGTCTAAAAGATAGTTATAATTATGTTAATTTTGATATTTTGCCCCCACGTACAAAAATTATTGCCTCCGCCCGTGGGTATGGGGAGGTGAGATGTAGACAGTCATACCTCTACCCGAGAGTAGAGAGACCTTTGTGCCGGACAAATTCTATATGTATGTTGTTTGTGGTTTGTGATATTATATATTAGTTAACATATGCCTGAATTTAATTGCTACAAATAAATCATGTTTATAAAAATACAATTACAAGTGCCAAAGAGGCTGGTAGGCAGAACAAGCAGTTATAACATATCTCATACAACCTCGGATGGGGGTTACTCCAAATTATAGTCCTAGGGATTCAATAAAAACTTTTTTTTTGTGGTGAATTTCGAGACTATTTATTGAAATAAATTTTCAAGGAACCTGTATCATGGTCTTTCATGAACTCTCTGCAGATTGAATATGATCCTCGGCTGATTAATTTCAGGCAACTTTTGGAAGTTTTCTGGTCTAGCCATGACTCTAGGCAGGTATTTGGGCAAGGTCCTGACGTCGGCAATCAATACAGGTCACATATTTTGCCTTTGTAATTTATTCGACATCTCCTCTTTTTGTTGGATATTAAATTCATTTGTTTTGGCTCGACAGGTCTATTATTTTCGTTAATGGAACCGATGAGTCCAGATTGGCTGCTGTGAGCAAAGAAAGAGAGCAAATGAAGTCGAGGAATAGCATTGTGACTACCCAAATTCAACAGCTTGGAACCTTTTATCCTGCAGAGCCTGAACACCAGGTTTGTGTTTCTTGATGCAAACTGAATGAAACTTTAGTATTTTGGTCAATTTTGCGAGGTCCAATAATTACCATACTTTTAAGAATTTGTTATTACAGATGAGATGGTGTAATAAAAAGTAATGACACGTGTGAGTTACTAATAGTGTGTTCCCTTGTTGTTTTTGAAGTATATACATTATTCATTTAGTTTTCCTTTAGTTACACTAGCTGACTTAGTTACACTAGCTGACTTTCAATTAATGCTGTGAAATGTGCAGAAGTTTGAATTAAAACGAAACCCCTTCCTTCTTCAGTTGATTGGTAACTTGGTGGAAGAAGAACTGGAGAAGTCGAGCTTGGCAGCAAAGCTGAATGGTTATGCAGCAGAGCTGTGTCCATCAAGAATTCAAAGCCGGATTGATGGCAAGGTCAATGAAATTATTAGAAAAGGGTGGCCTATTTTACGAGATGTGTAGGTAGCTTCTTTCCTTTGTAGCTTATGTCAAGATCCTATGGGGTAATTTATATCCGCTGTATTATTTTTAAAAGATTTTCAGATAGTGTTTTGTGGGTTTTGAATACTTTTAGAAATTTTCATGGCTCAGAATCTCTGAACCGCTTCGTTACTGCTCAGTACTTGCGGTTTAAGTTTGTCTCATCTGTTATGTGGTCATGGTTTTCTTTGTTCTGTATGCTGCACCTTTCATCAATAAAACAGTTGTTTTCCCTTATTACGTGTGATGTGAAAATATGATAGCTTGAGTTTTAAAGTCAAATTTATCTCTTTCTTGATTTCGTGAAAGTAAGCAATATGCATACTACAATGGAACCTTTCATGAGTACCATCACTGTCGTTTATCAAACATTTGACGTCAAATATACAGTTGACTTTTATGGTCAACTTTTTCTATTTATTTTGACTATTACAGTCAAGTATATAAGACTTTATAACAGATTTCTATTTAAGTGATTCATATAACAAAAAAAAATGGATTTGAAAGAGTAATTCATATACAAATTTTGAGGTTGCTTTCTTGGAACAACTGTGAGTTAGGGCGCAAAGCTAGAGGAAAAATGGTTGGCAAGGCGGTATCTCATTTTCAAGAAACAAAGGTGTCCGAAGTATCTCAAGCTGTGTCGTAACCAAAACTGGTCCAATTTTGCTTTGAACGTCCTTCAAGTGGGGTCTGCAGGAAGGTTAGTATCTTCATGGCACAAAATCTTCTCTCAATTTCTATATATTAAAGTTAGGCTTTTTTCTTGATAGGATTCTACACGTATACATGGAAAATAAACAGTAATGAGTTAATGGACAACCGATTGATTTGGCAATTTCGGTATTTAGGCTGTCCAAGTAACCTTTATTATAATGTTCGGCCGAAGGATTTATTGTGGCCCTGGTTCTGAATTGGCTCACACCCAAGAACCTAAAACATAAACTGAAGCGAACTGAGAAGGTCCAAAAAACAAAATGCCGAACCTTTTTAAGAATCGAACCAATCGGTTTGGAACTATATAAAAACCGAACCTTTTTAAGAATCGAACCAATCGGTTTGAGGCAAAAACCGACTCACGCACACTCATAAAAAATACGCAAAAAGAAAGAGGAACAAATAAGGGTGAATGTAGTTTTTTTCACAAGGTAAGTTTTTAAAATAATTGTCTTTTTATTTCTGATTTCTCATCTCATATTATTGTCATTTTTTTTGGGAGAATTACATTGACGTCCTTGTTTTATGAGACCTAACCTTACTCACAAGTTGCATTTCTTTTAATAACTTTTGAATGGGATTCTATAAATAAGTATTTAAATATATGTTATTAGTTTATATATTATGAATATGAATATGTCTCCATCGACGAAATTTCTTCCATATTCCCTTTTTGTGAGAAGTCAACTGTTGTGATGATGCATGTGAGAACGATTCATGGGCGTTGACTTAATTTGTTTAAATATCATCATTTCTCAAACCAGTAACTTCAATCTTTTTCTATCTTGTTTTCTAAATATATCAATGGCATCTTCGTCTCGGTCATGGAAATATGATGTTTTTCTTAGCTTCAGAGGAGAAGACACTCGCAAGACCTTTGTTGATCATCTCTACTATGCTCTACAACGACGTCTGATCCGTACTTACAAGGACGATGAAACACTTCTCCGGGGTGATACCATTGGTCCATCCCTCGTGAATGCTATCGAAGACTCTCAGATTGCCCTCATCATATTTTCTGAAAACTATGCCAATTCGTCTTGGTGTTTAGATGAACTTGCATATATCATGAAATGCAATAAAGAGAGAGGGCAAATCGTTATGCCCGTATTCTATCATGTGGATCCAACGGATGTGAGAAAACAAAAAAAGAAATATGGAGAAGCGTTTGCCAAACATGATTCGGAGAACAACAACAAAGTTCAATCATGGAGAAAAGCACTTGTTGATGCAAGTAACATTGCTGGATGGGAGACAAATCACATTGCCAACGGGTAAGTTTTTACAACCAACTATTCTTGTCTGTTTGAAAAAATATGAATTCCAGTTAAAAAAACTTAAACATATCTTAGTTAATAAATTAAAAATTTCAGAGACCAGCTATTGATTAATAATTAAACGTTCAGTGCCCTAAATCTGAAATACCTGATTATCCTTTTCGCAAAAATGAAACTGAAAGAGGTGGGTTCATCAATTTGTGGCACCAATAACTTTCGGAAAATAAATGTTTTCGTAAAAAATGAGGTGTTGCAGAGGGCGTTTAATGACTATTTAATAGATCTCTACTCTGTTTTGTACTTGTAGACTTGAAATTATACATCTCTTCGTCAAAACGAGCAATGGTTGAATATTCATACATTTTCAATATGCAGGCATGAAGCAAAAGCAATCGAAGATATTGTTGGTATAATTTTAGATAAATTGTTATCCTTACATTCGACCGTTGATGAAAACCTTGTTGGAATGGGAACTCGATTGCAAGATTTGATATCACAGTTAAAAATGGAGTCAGGTGGTGTGCGCATGGTAGGGATATGGGGGATCAGAGGTGGTGGTAAGACCACTCTTGCATCTTCTCTTTACATTGAAATGTCTGGTAAATTTGATAGTTGTTGCTTTGTGGAAAATATTAAGGAGAAATCAAGGAAACATGGTATGGAAACCTTACAAGAAAAAATGTTATCGACTATTTTTGATAAAAAGGTGAAAGTGCAGAGTGTTGACATAGGAAAACAAACTATTAAACGTATGTTAGGTAGTAGAAATGTGTTAGTTATTCTTGATGATGTGGATGATCGTAGGCAGCTAGAGGCGTTAGCTGGATCACATGATTGGTTTGGTGATGGGAGCCGAATAATAATCACCACTAGCGATGAACATTTGCTTAATACTCGTAGGATAGATGTGGTCTCTCATGTCAGTTTATTATCACATGATGAGGCTATTCGACTCTTTAATAAAAATGCATATAATGAAAATAATCTTGTAGAAGATTATGATATGCTTTCACTACATGTTGTTTCATATGCTGATGGGCTCCCGCTAGCACTTATAGTTTTAGGTTCTTTTCTATATGACAAAGACACGAATGAGTGGATTAGTACCTTGGATAGACTAAAAGATAGTCCAGAAATGGAAATTGTGGAAAAGCTAAAAATTAGCTATGATGGGCTTAAACCACTAGAGAAAGAATTATTCTTGGATATTGCATGTTTCTTCAGGGGGGAAAGCACAGATGAGGTCATGGAAGTACTTGAAGCTAACGGTTTACACCCTGGTATAGGGGTAAAGGTGTTAAAACAAAAGGCTCTCATAACTGTTTCCAAATGGGGGAAATTTGATATGCACGACCTGGTTCAAGAAATGGGACTTTACATTGTTAAAGGGGAACATCCAAACAATCCTGAAAAACATAGCAGGATTTGGCGACCAGAAGATATTGAAGACATGTGCTCTGGGAATCTAACAAAGGTAAAGGACATACACAAAATGATATACATGTGCCTAAAATACACATACCTATAAAAGGATATAGTCTAACTCCGTTTTTCCTCTATTGCAGGAAAATGACAAAATTGTCGCGATAATATGTCATGAGTGTCCATCAAATTTTTATAAGCTTGTTTCAAACACGAAGATGCTAAGGTTGCTTAATGTGTCAAACCACAACGAAGATACTGAAGGCCCTGATTTTCTTTCAAATGAGTTACGATATATGGTCTGGCAAAATTATCCTGCAAGTACGCTCCCAGAAAGTTTTCAAGCAAGGAAGCTTGTTGTTCTTAAATTAAGAAACACCTTGCAAGAGGAACTTTGGAAGGGTTGCAAGGTAATTCAATTGCCCCTTTTTATAGATATAAGTATAAGTCCAATTTTACACACACCAGTAGTAGCATACGATAGGCATCTTGCTTCTTTCTCAATTTTAAGAAGATTGATTAGTTCAAGTAGATTAGGAACGCCCAACGGTTGCTAGTTTGTAGCCTTTACCTTTGAATAAGCTTAGAAATCTTAAGAGAGAATTATATAAAAATCCAAAAAACATTTCCGCTAGGAACCTGTCAGATGTTAGGTTGTCGTTATTACATGTTCACCTTAGACATGAGAGGGAAATTAAGCACAAATCAAACTTGGTGGGGAGAAAACATTTAGCGTCTAAATTTTGTATCTTGTCTTGGTACATTTCACCCCAGATTTGCTTCCTTATCCCTCCATGAGTAGCAGGCTAGCAGCGAATACCATTTAGTTTCTTGTTTAACCAGTTGGCATCTGAATATCTGATGATGTGTTTAACGTATTAGATTGTTACTACATCTATCTATATCTAAGGTTTTCATAAACTTTGGTATTAATTTTATATTTGACTTCTGTATGCATCAGAGCCTTCCGTGTTTGAAAGAGCTCGATCTCTCTATGGCATCCAACCTAATCACGACACCTGATTTGGCTGGACTCAGATGTCTTCAAAAGTTGACACTCGATAACTGTACAAAATTAAAAGAGATTCATCCATCGCTTGGAAATCATACAAGTCTTGTTTACGTGTATGTAAGACATTGTATGAAGCTTGAAGAGTTTCCGGACATTGTCGACATGAAAAAACTGAAGATTCTTGAAATCTTGTATTGCAATGAACTACGTAAGTTCCCAACGATCAAAGCAAACATGGAAAGCTTGGTACACTTATCTTTGGAACATGTTGAGATAGAAGTTCTGCCCTTGTCGGTCGGAAAGTATTGTACCAATCTTAATTCTCTAAAGTTGGAGAAGTGTTCAACATCAAAGAGCATTGAAGGCAACTTTCTTGCCTTAAAATTAATGCGCACGTTGAATAATACTAGTTCCATACTTAATAAGAAGATGCCTAAAGACATCTATGAAAAGATGCCTCTTAAAGAGCTTCGTTTATATTCTACAACCCAACTTTCTATTCCTCATGAGCCAAGTTTCTTAACAAGGTTGACTCTCAGCAATTGCGGACTGAAAGATGGAGAAATACCGTGTCACATCGGTGACTTATCCAACTTGCAAGAGCTAAATCTAAGTAAGAACGAATTTTCACGATTAAATTTTAGCCTCTTGCAATTTACTCAGCTCAAACTTCTCAATCTGGCGGATTGCGAAAATCTTGTTGAATTGCCCGAGCTCCCAACAAGTATAGCTATTCTGAAAGCAGACGACTGCCACTCACTTACATTTGATGGAGATATTAACACAAATTATAAACGTTTATGTCAAGTCTCACTTAGGAATGTGAAAGGTGTAAATGGTGGTGGTAGATTACTCCAATCCATGCTTCAGGTATGTCTCTTTGTTTTTGAATATTAACCTTTATATAGAAGTTAGATACTATTAGCTGGTACTCATAATCGTTAAATAAATTTGTACTCCTATTCGATTAGGGAAATGCAGTTGAAAATCGTTGTATGCTTCTACAACTTAAAAATCTTGAGATTCCTAAGGGAATTATACCTCGTTTACTTGATGGAAAGAGATATACATTGCAACTCCCACATAATTGGTACAATGACTTTTCCGGATTTTTAATGTGTGCTTGTGGATGGGAAACCTACAAGAACGTTCAATATATAACTATGGAAAAGGAGAAGGGTGGTTCGACAAGTATGGATTCTCAAATAGGAGTTTCAAAGGAGTCTTTCGGTGATGTAGCAACATGGGTGGGTTATGTTTCATTTAGTTCATTGGAAGACACTACATGGTGGGATCAAACATCCACTTCGATTGAGTTTTCTATCAACTTCAAAAGTTTATTAGAGGACATTTTCGATAACAATGAAGAGTCTCAACAGGCAAAACCTGAGTCCGGGCCATGTAGTGCCTTTGGAGTTGGCCTTGTTTCTAAAACAAACGAAACTTGTCAAATAGGAACAACATATTCCTCCTCCGATGATTATACCTGTAACTTTAGTATCCCCCAGGATTCAAAGTCTAGTTTAAAGTGTCGATTCAATGCACACGGACTAAAAGATACATGGTAAAGATGTATATTTTTGTATTTCTCTTTTACTAATATGATTACATAAGGTTGAAATCCTCTTATGTTAATACAAAAAGCTCTATTTGTAACAAAAAAATAAATGGGCCATTGGGCTTAAACCATAGAGTCCGGCCCAGGTTTTGTAGCTACCCAAAATGTAGCTAAAAAATCCACATAAAAGAAATAAAAAGGTAGACTTAACAATAATCAACGTAGGGGATTCGTAGTAGATTATTTCGAATAATCACATAAATTTACTTCGTTGAGAGGCTAGCCCCCCTAGCTCCGCCCTGCTTTGACATCGAAGGACCAAAAAGGTAAAATAAAGGGTCAAAGTTCTACAATATATTTTAGAAATTTAAAATACATTTTATATATAAAAAAAAAAAATGTTTAATTTTGAATCTAGTAATTAATATTGGTACCTTGGACATGAATTTTCTCTTCAAGTAGTTAAATTATATAAAATAACTTATTTTTTTTTTAATATTATATTAAAGCTAAAGGAAAAGGAAAAAAGTGTTCTTCGTTACTTTGTATTTGGCACTTTCCTAATTTGAGTTTATGATGCAACACACCCACTATAGAAGAGTTCAATTTTCTTGACCTAACTTAGTCAACGTTTGTCAACGGCTGAACTCATTGACTTCATTACTCACCGTAATTGGTACGTAAAAACAAATAGTCGGCAAACTTTTTTTTCTGATACATGTATAAGTAAAAGAATATGAAGTATATCAAAATGATGATAACATAAGAAATAACATTTAAAACGGAAAGAAAAATGTCTACCATTATAGATAACGAGGGAGATTTTGCAAAATGTGAACCAGTGGCGGAGCTGTGTGGAGGCGAGGGTAGGTCACGGCCCACCCATATATATTTTCGATGTATATATATATCTTAGTAATTTTGTTATAAAAGTTGCAATTCACTTATTTTTGGTCCATCCACTGTCGAAAAAAGAACTTAATTTATCTTTGAATTTGCTAATGAACTTTTTAGTTCTCATATTGTTACATAAACATTCACTTTCAACACACCAAAATCTTCACCACATTTTGATTATTCGTTTTCATTATAACTATCTTTATATAGAAAACTGCATTCTACAATCTTTAAGATATAAATAAACTTATTTACTGACCTTATTACATTAAACTATTATCTAAGTTTCGTTCATACACTTTTTAGTGTCGATATGAACCATATGTTTTGACATCGAAACGAATGGATTATTTGTTAGACATTGACGGATATAAAGTACGTAGAATTGATATAAATAACACGATTTGGATAGAGACTGAAAGTAACGATATATGAATCCAAAACATGTTTAGTTTCCGTCATTTTTATTGTTTTGTGACATTTTCTCAACTTTTCATTTTGTTTTATATAACAAAATTGTCTTATTATTGTCCCAGATGTGTGGTGGATGAACATTACTATGATTATGTGATTACTCGTTTAATAAATAAGTTAACCAGTCTCTTAGTTTATGAATAAGAAATTAATTTCCAAAATAACCTGAATGTAATATAATCATAAAAATTTAATTGTTCAAAACCGTCACTGAAATAGAGGTCATACTTTGTTATTTGTAACTTAACCGTTCTTTGTATTTAAAAGAAAAAGCGTAACTTAACCGCTCTTAAGAAGTAGTAGTATGTTTTAGCATTTTTTTAAATAATTTTTATTTATAATTTAATTAAAACTTTAGCATTTTATTAATAAAACTAAAAAAAGAGAGCCTACAAAGACACGTAACATTTGCACAAGTCTCACTTAAAGACAAGACGTGGTTCCTACCATTTACTTTCGATCATAACTTTTTTTTTCAAACCTTAAAAGTATATTCAATTATTACAAAATATATAAAGATATATTGTATGATTATGTATTCATTGAATTCTATCCTTTATTTATAACACAAAAAAGCAAAAGTATAAAGCATGTATAAGGTATTTAGAAATATCTTTTATGTCCGCGTCGTTGTTATATTAGTATATATATTACGTTATGATTTTATGTAGTTTACGAAATCCCATTGCCATTTTCAACAAGTTGTCTTTTGAGCGAACCATGAGTCCTTTATTTAGTATCAACATCACAATACGCAAATATGCACATTTTTGTTGCGTTTGAAATTTAGTTCGAGATTGTAGTTTCACCGCATACAACAAGATCAAGAAACCGGTAATTCATCATCATATACATCCAAAGATTCTTCGTGTTTTAGACAACTTAAATTATAATTAAAATGGTTTGAAGTTCGGTTTTGTTTCCTTTTGACCTTAATCTGTCCAAATAAGAGTAGGTTAAACTAATATATGGTAGATTAAATAAGATTAGAAAAAGGGTTTAAAGTCGACTCTTTCTAGAAGTGGCATGTTTTTGGCTTACATTTTTTCTTAATAAAACAAAATAAATTTAGACAAATGTGAAGAGAACCACCGACCATGAACACAAGAGCCTGCCCATTTCTTTTACAAAGACTAAATTAAATATTTTAAAGGATAATTTAAGTGTATTACTTATTTAACAAGTCGTTGTATCGTTTATATGTAAGGATTCGGAAATTGTCACGAGATACATTTGCTAGGTTGTGTGTGTATGAGTCATAGACTTGCTATCTCTACGTAATCTTGATAGGAAAAAACCTCTTTATTTAAACCGTTAACATGTTGTATTTTGTGGGGGACTCGCACAATTAGGTTGTAGCTAGCTAATAGTTTGTAAATATATATAGCTCGGTATAAAACCCTTGCATTATATCACTTTATATCCCTATAATGTAGAATAAAATCGATCACATCGAAATGGTCCATACAAACTCTTTATTTGTGTTCATATGATTGTTTTCTTCTTTGTTTTAACGTATTCGTACAATTTCAACAAATTTATAAGTCATTTTAAATTCATATAAACGACTAACTAAATTACACCAACTTAAAATTTTAATTTGACTTTATTGATTTTATATATAATTGGTTTTCTTTAAACTTTATGTACACTGACGGATCTAAGATTAAAGATGACGGGTATTTCAATTACTATTCTAAATTGTAGCAGCATTCCAACTAGAAGAAAAAAAATCAAACTTTTTTACATAAAACGAAACAAATTCCTCATTTTTCGAGAATACCCCTAAATCCGTTCGTCCTTATAAGTCAATTTTCTGATGCAACAACTATTTGTATCTGTGTATATTTACATTTCTAATATCTTATTTTAATAGGCTATGGCCGCAATAAAACATCATTTATTAATTAAAAATAAATTACATGTTTGATTAAACACCTCGCCCTTTTTTTTTTTTTTTTGAAACGGCAACTCCTGCAGGCCAGTAATGGAGTATCATCGTGCCACCATTACCAGCCACCCCCTCAATGCCCGGCAAAGAGGAAACCCTCTGGAGAGGCTCGAACTCGAGACCTCTCCTTCACCAGGAAAACCCCTTACCAACCATGAAAAAAACACCTCGCCCTTTTGATGCACTACATAGCCAAAATTCACTATCAATAAATAAAAATAATAATGACCAAATCATAAATATAATACTAGGTAAATGGATTATTAAAACATTTATGTTTATGTTTACGTAGATAACATATAATAGTTCACTCATATAATAACGCTTCGAGTGTGTTAAGCATCAAATAATATGTTGTAGATGAATAAATATAATTGAATTGGCTAACCTAACTTTAAAACAATGTTCTCAAAATAATAATACAAAGAAAACAAAAACAAAAGCACAAAAACGATTAAAAATCGTTGAGCTAACGGTTCGAATGTGTTAACTTTTCTTTCTCTTTTTTCTGTTACCCTTTTTTTTCCCTTTTTTTATTTTCTTTTTAATGTTCTAAAAAATTATTTGTTTAATTAGACGATATGTTTAGTTGACCCAAACCTGATATGTGAGATTATGCCAATTAGGTTAAGCATTTTTTTTCTCGCTTCGGAGTTAGCTGACGTCTCTGGATTCGAAATTTCGAATAAAATGCAATCGGAATCATTGTGTCTACAACCCTGAAACACCATTATGCGTCATCGCAAACAACGAGTCACTGCAACTATCTAAATTGTAATCTTTTATGTTTATTTTCATAATTACAAATATTTTTATCTAATTCGAGCTTTTTTCGTAGTAACTTAGTTAGCTCAAACACAATATGATGTTTAAGAACCTATAAATAACGATTAATAATGTATCTTAAAAACCAAAATTTCTATTATTTTGTCATAAAATTTAGAATCCGGTATGGAGAATTTTGTTATCACATTTTTAAATGAGATATGTTTGCATATATTTAACTGGAAGAATTTGTACTGATATTATGGAATCAAAGACGTGAATATATAAAACGCGTTATTATAAAAATACGTAAACCGTGTTATATGACACGTGTAAACTAACAACCAAAAGTATGAAAAAATTAAAATGTAACTATATTAAAATAATTAAAATAATAAAATCCAATAAAAATCTGTTTGGCCAATGAACGATGTACTCTTTGCCTTTTTTTGTTGAATTATGAAATTACTTAGATAATAAAAATCAAAAAATCAATAATTCATTATAATGTTTTAAGCAAATATTTTCCCGTAAACAAATAAATAACTTGTACTATAACGATATATTGACAGAAATATTACGAAATAATAACTAAATTGTATGCTACAATATTTGTTCTTATAAAATAAACTATCAAACATATATTTAGCTTTCTTTTATATAAACTTTACGCTTAAATTCACAGGAAGATGTCGAATGTAATACACCAAAAATTTCTTATCCTTCTTAAGAAATATAAAGTGTCATTAAATAAAAAATATTAATTATTTAAGAAACGAAGTAAAAAGAAGTATTTTTAGCTTGAAATTATGAAAAAGGTGATTATGAGCACTAAACACAAATTTTTCATTATTTAAATATTGATATTATTAGAGGAAAATGATAACAAATTCATAACGACCTTATCGATTGTGTACAAAAGATTATGTTAGGTTTTATTTATTTGACACATTAATAAATAACAGCTTTTTCACATTTTCGTGATCATAAGTATAACTGTCAGGATCGTATTAGTCTATGTAAACTAATAAGTTCGCCTTCGTTAGATCGTGATCTATTGAAGAAGTTCAGCAGCGGATGAACACTTCAATATTACGAGTTTATCGAACAATAAAGAATGAATAACAAATAAACAATATTATTGTCGAATTATAAGCCTCAATCGTATTAATCAAATTATGTCAATACAACGTGTTTTCTATTCTTCAAGGATCTATCTATTTATAGACCTTGAGGCTCGTTCTAGATAAACTAGAATTCTACATCTATCCTTATCTAATAAGGAAACTTTACTTATTTAACAAAAGGAAATCTAATCTAATTATAACTCTATCTAATTAGATTTGATTCTTGTAAGATAAGTCTTTGTCTTCCGCGTATCTTGGCTTTGACTTCCTTATCTTGATTCTGACCTTGTCCGTAGTAACCGTAGTAACTTCATCTACCGTAGTAACTTTGTTGAACAGCCGCATCAACTTGTCTTTATGTTCTTCCGTAGTAACTTCTTAATCTTGTTTGATTAAGTTACTTTTATTCATTTGTTAAGGTTCATTGCTTATGGTTAAACTATATTACTAAGTTATAACCCAACAATCTCCCCCTAACCTTGAACTTTTATGACACATCAAAAGTACAAGTTTCATGCTTCAACCGTATTAACTACTTCATTAATAGAGCAGTATTAACTATTACAACTACGGTTTTTACAAGTCAGTTTCAATCTTTTGAGTAGGCCAGTCACTTTCTTGTCCTTTGTGTTCTTCCTCCCAGATTTGCAGTAGAATACTGTAAATAAGTTGATGTGCCAGTCTTGAATCATGAAGACCATTCAGCTTTACTTCAATCATCTCTTCTAAAGTCTTCAGCCCATGAGGATATTGCACATCAATTAGGAAGAACTCCATGGTTCCATGTCTTCTCCTTATTGAGTAGACACCACTACGATCATATATAAACCATCTTATGACAGGATTATCTGGACCACCTTTCTTGAACACAGAGCTTTTCTTCTCATATCCTGGTTCAAACAGCCCACAGAGAACATCCATAGCAAGTTCAGTTCCAGACAAGGACTTCTTTTGATTAGAATACTTTGCCTTTCCTATGTGATACATTCTCTCTAAATCATCCCTGTCAAACAATCTGATGGTTTCATAGAAGGTAGGAAGTGTTTTCTTTGAACCATCTTGTCTTTTGACTTCATACTCTGTCCCACCAATATACTTCCAGTCAACAATCATTGGAGGTTTGACATTTA